>JBCNJP010000020.1:3333832-3431025 GCA_039602395.1 Deinandra increscens subsp. villosa | reverse complement strand
ACATCACTAGAAAATGATATGATCATTATAAATGTATGCAAGGATATGTATGAATGTAGGATTTAATTTACAAAGAGAAAGAGGAAGAAAAAAATGTATGCCTTCACACCCGTTGTAGCCATCAAGATTCCATAACACCACTTATCACGACCAGTGCCCCCCATAACAAGCGAGTTGAACTGAGCCAACCATAATTAGAGGCTGGCTTGTCATGTGAAATACAAAAACAATGTATGAATAATGATATAATTAAAGTGTAACCAATAACAAGGTAACATGAACAATATGTATGAGCTGTAATTGTTGTCATCTTGATAATAGTGAGCTGTAAACTGAGCCAACTTAGGAAGATGATGTTTGACTGATCCCTAAAATATTTATTCAATATTTTAGTGAGCTGTAAACTGAGCCAACTTGTGTGTGGACTTTGGTTCGTGCCCGTTCAGATTCTTCTCGGCCTGGTTGTTGCATGAGGGGTTGGAGGGAGTGGTCCGGGGGGGCGGTTGCTAAGGGTTTTTTTTTGTGGGGAGCCTGACGTGATCTTGTTGGCCAAACTCATAGTTGTCAAAGAAGTTATTAAAGGATGGGTCAGGGAGGAAAAGGTGGAGAAGGGTGGTAGTAGAGAGTTGGTAATCCGGGACTGTAATAGTTTTGATGCTCTGGGTGAGATCAGGCCGTTGTTGGAGTCGGAATTAAACGAATGAGCTGGGTTGAAGGCCCAGTTAAAAAGGTTGGATGGGCAGTTGGAAGAGGAGGTCAAGACTAAGGCAAGGAGCAGATGGAGTTTGGACGGAGATGAGAATTCTCCGTGTTTTCACAAGGTGGTTAAACAGAATTTGGCTTCCGATAGAATCATTGGGCTCTATGTTGAGGGTGAATGGGTTGTTGATCCGGTTAAGCTGAAAAAAGGTGCATGGAAATTCTTTAAAGACCGATTTTAGTCATTGGGGGGGGGGGGGGGGGAGAAAGGCCGGTGATGGAGTGTGTCGGGATTAAGTCCCTCTCGGAGGAGACGGGTAACTTTCTTGTGCTCCCCTTTTTTAAATCTTAGGTCAAAGAAGCGGTGTGGATGTGTGGTAGTGACAAAACTCCGGGACCGGATGGATTTGGGTTTGGGTTTTTCAAACAGTTTTGGGATCTTTTCGAAGGGGATTTTGTTGATATTATGAACCAGTTTCACGAGTGTGGGTCTTCATTCATTCATTTAGTCCCAAAAATTCGTGATCCCCAATCGTTTAATGACTTTTCACTGAAACCAATACGTCTAAACATAAGGTAGGTGCTTTCATGACTCACTAAATGGGGGATCAAAATCTTTGTGCAGTAGAGGCGGAGGACGAAGCAAATGTAGAGGGAAGGAATGTGGCTTTAGTTTGGTTGGTTGCGTGTCTAAAGTTAATTTGAAAGTGTTGGCTAATCTGTTGAAACGTATGATTGTGAGCTTGATTTCGGATAATCAAATGGCATTTGTGGCGGGTAGGAACATTATTGACGCGCCGCTTATTGTGAATGAGATTGTCTCGTGGTGTATGAGGTTGGGGGTGAAGACGTTACTTTTTAAAATCGACTTCGAAAAGGCGTATGATTCGGTGGATTGGGATTTTCTCTTGTCGATTTTAAGACAAATGAAATTCCCGGAGAAATGGTGTCAATGGGTCAGGGGTTGTTTAAACTCGACGAGGGCGTCCGTTTTGGTGAATGGATCTCCTTCGTGGGAGTTCCAAGCGTCTAAGGGGCACCGACAAGGAGACCCTCTCTCCCCGTTTTTATTCTTGATCGTGATGGAGGCCCTTTCTTGAATGATGGAGAGGGTTGGGCGTATCGGTATCTTTAGTGGGCTTTCTATCCCTAACGGGGGCCCGACGGTCTCTAGCCTCTTTTTTGCCGACGATGCGTTGATTGTGGGGCTTTGGTCTAAGGCTAATGTTATCAACCTGGGTAGAATGTTAAGGGCTTTCTTCCTTGTTTCGGGGTTGAAGGTCAACCTCTCCAAATGCTTCCTTTATGGGTTGAACTGTGATGAGGGAGAGGTGGGCAATATGGCGGTTGTGTTGAAGTGTAAAGGGGTTGCTCCTCCATTTGTTCACTTGGGCTTGGCAGTTGGGGAGAACCTTAATCGGATTTCTAGTTGGAATCCGGTGGTGGAGGCTTTTGAGAGGAAATCGTCGGCTTGGAAAGCGGCCCGACTATCCTTCGCTGGTAGGCTCGTTTTGGTTAAATCTGTTCTGGACTGCCTCCCGTTGTACTATTTCTTGTTGTTTAAGGCGTCGGTGAAGGTCTTAAATAAGCTTGAGAGCATTCATCTTAACTTCTTATGGGGAGGTGGGGGGTGAGGAGAAAAATACATTGGGTTAGAAAGGAGATCATTTGGAAACCGATTGATAAAGGGGGTCTTGGTTTGGTTCCGCTTGACGCGACGAATGGTTGTGGAGGTTCCATACGGAAAACAGATAAGCTGTGGAGGAAGGTTATTGTCGGGCTTCACGGAGAGAGTGAGACCCCAGGTATGTTTCCGGTTAAAAAAGGGGGAGGTGGGGTTTGGGCTAATTTGGCCAAGTCGATCAGAGGGGCTTCAAGTTGGGGGTTACCTTGTCGGATCTCATGGTGAAGGATGGGGATAAATGGGTTTGGAGAGGGGATCCCTCTGGCTTGTTTTCTGTCAAATCTTGTAAAAAATTGCTCATGGATTCTCGTTATATCTGTGAGGATGTGGTGGTTAAATGGAATAAGCTTGTACCCCCTAAAGTGAACATCATGTATTGGAGATTATTGATAGGCAGGTTGGCTACTAGGTTAGCTTTGGTTAAAAGAGGTGTGGGGGTGCCATCGGACCTTTGCCCGACGTGTGAAGAAATTTCGGAATCGGAATGTCACCTCTTTACGGGATGCAGTTTCGCCTCGATGGTCTGGACGTTGGTTTCTCAGTAGTATGGGGTGGATTTGGGGCCTATTTTTTACACGAAAGACTTAAGGGTGGAGAATTGGGATAGCACGGCGGGGAAATCTAAACGTGGGTTGTTGGATGTGGTCGTTAGGACGGTTGTTTGGGTCCTATGGTCTGGAAGGAACAAGTGTGTGTTTAATGGTAAGAAGATGTCTATTAGCGAGTTGTTAGCGGAAATTAAAGCCCAAAACTTCTTTTGGGTTAATTGTAGAGCCAAGGAGTGGAAAGTTGAATGGGAAGAATGGTGTTTCTTTAATTTTCCAATGTAAGTTTGTTGTTTGTGTTTCGGCCCGGTTGGCGTCTTGCGTGTCGGGTTTCCCGTTTGGTTTTAATAGAAGCGCCATTCCAAAAAAAAAAATTATTCAATCAGGTTTCCTCTTAGAACACAATCATTCACGTTGTATAGTGGGGTCTTTAAAATTCAACTTGACCAAGCAATCACTGAATATTCTCTCATTCACTTCCTTTGTCCGAATATTAGCAAGTTGGTCTTTGGATCTTACAAAAGGTGGTTCAATAAGTCCACCTTCCAGTTTTTCTTTTATAAAATTTTATTTTTTTCTTTTATAAAATTTTACTGTCGTTCCAAAAAAAATTGTCTATCTACCTTCACATATTCTGTTCTATCTATCATGCTGAACAATATTTTTTGAGATTTGAATTGCTACTTTGTTATCACACATGATTTGGTTGGCATATTTTAGAGGAAATCCAATTTCAGGCAAGAGTTTTTGTAATCACAGAACTTCAGCTAATGGTGGCAAATCGCGATAACCTTCTAAACTCAGTTTCCGCACTTGAAAGAGCCACTACCTTCTGTTTCTTCCTTCTCCATGTAGTCACGCTTATTTCCTTTGTCCCATTCCCAGTCAGCATCTGTATATGTTGGGATTCTTACGCGAGTTTTAGAAAATGAGTCAGGTCAGCGGAAGCACACATGTATGACTAGATATGATGATTACTCATTTCTGTCACATCAAGATCCATACAAAACAATAACATCAAACTAACCTAAAACCAACCATACGAGGTTTAGAGTTTATACCTAATCAACAAATCAGTTGACAGGAGACGAGACCGGCCACCGGCCATCATCCATAATCCACCAGCCATCGGCTCTCTCTCTCTCTCTCACCTAAACCACCGTTGCCATAATCACCAGCCACCGGCCACCATCCAACCATCATTCCTAAAGATCCGGCGCAGGTAATTCAGACCATACGGATTCGAAATCAAAATTGAAACCCTAGTTTTGAGTTGGTTTTTGACATTATAACAAATCAAATGAAGGTACGAGTAACCATCAGGCGCAAGTGGAGGAGCAACAACCGGGAAGAAGAAAGGTCGGACATCAGATATATATTATTAAGTAAAAACAAATTATGGAGCTTAATTAATTAAAAAGTTAAAATTAAAAAGATAAAAAGTATTAAAGGCTATTCGCCAGAAGGCCCAAAGCTATTCGTTGGGACTTGCCATTCGCCAAAATAATAAGCTATTCGCTATGCTCACCCGCTTTATTAAAAGTCAAAGGTTATTTTGAAAAATTTTCTGGTCAATGGCCCTTTTGTTAATTTATTTATGGTCAATGGCTGTTTTGGTAATTTTTATCAAATACAGAGAGAGATAAAAAATTGAAATATATATATTAAAACAATTTCGTTCTAGGTGGTTTTGTACGGTTTCAAGGGCATTTTAGTCATTTGACTAGAATAATTAACAGCATTCCTAACAGCGTTAGTAAGCTGGTCTAAAAAATGATAATTTTTGAAAACCTATAATGTAACTTTTGGAAACCACGGAATGGCTCTTGCAATTTTTAAATTATTGGACTAAAATGATAATTTTTACCAAACCACATAGACGAAAATAACACTTAACTCTTAGATCTCGAATGTCTTCAAACAAAAATAACTCTGTCTTTATTATTTTCTGTTCTTCCACATTTTAGATATTTATATTACTCTCTTCGCCGATCTTATTTAGCAACCTAAACAACAATAGCAATAATATCTTATTTAGCAACCGGAATAACCATAGTAATATTGCAATAACAATGTAGTAATAATAAGGAATTAAGGATATAAAGCTACTTAATGGTTTTAATGATATGAATAGATAATTGAGAACCATTAACAATAGTCTTCTCAAATAGTCTTCTCACGACGAGAAAATTCGATCTTTCTTAACCTAAATGGCCCGAGATTAAGCTTCTGCAATCTCAGACTCCTTGTTTTACACCCATTAATAGTTAGGGGATATATGTGAATATCCCTTAATTATATCGTTTGAAATATAAAATTAAGAAATAAGAAAAGAAATATACTTTTAATATTGTTTAAAACTACAATCTACATACCGAATTTGTACATTAAATTGGCAAAACTGGGTTATTTCAATAAAGAATCAAGAATATGTATAGCTGGTTATTTGAGGAAGTTGGATGACATATGGTCCAAGAAAATGCCTTCACAAACTCACAATTTACCATAAGTTCAGATGTAAGCCATATGCTAGTTCACATGTAAAGATGTAATCACATGTTAATACAAAAAATTTAGGAGAGAATCGAATCGACAGGTTTATACATATCAGGATGGCGTTATACGACTTGCAAACTTACGTTAACGATATTCACGACCCTGACAACACCCCTCACACAAATACATAACAGAAATCATATGATGAGGGGTTAAGGTACAATGTAAGAAAAGGATTATGATGGCCTCATATTACTAGAATCCTGCCGTCTCAAAGGGATGCCTTCATGAGACATACCATCTTCCTCGTCCATATGTTTTAGAAGCCGTGCAGAACCTGCGTCAAAAGCGGGTCAAAAAGTGTTTTAAGTCAACCCTGTTAGGATCCGTTACCCAACTGCCCATTTCGCTGCCTCAACTAACAAGTCATATCCATAAAATCAACCAAGATTTATATGACGGAGATACAAAACGTTAAGAAGCATACCATCAACCATGTCTTTGGTTTTATGAAGAAGAAAGGTTCCTGAAAGTATCGTCACAAACCCACAAAGTTCTGTTATAATTTGTGTGGGATCTTGCCCGTCCCAATCCTGCATACAGAGAGTAACATAAAGCATGAAAATTCTTCATGAAAGTTATGTGTGTGTGTAGAGAGAGAGCGAGATGGTAGCTTTACAGAACATATTTTAAATAGAGAACTGAGAACCACAACCCATAAACATTAAATATTTTATTTCTCTATCTGTTATACATAAAGTGATTATGTAACCATATAACTATCTATTTCTCTCTTAGCAAGCACCATGTGTTATTCGATTCTCTACGTAACGACTTTATATATATATAAACATATATATAGGTTATTAGGATCACATTCTTTTTAGAACCAACTTATAGGGTCACGTTCTCATAGTTCTCAACATAATATTGGTTCTGAAAAAAATCCCTCTCTCTCTCTTTATACACACACACACATATATATATGTGTGTGTGTGTGATAAAGTATAAATGATGCAAAATAAAAGGGTGGGATCGAGATTTTAACCAGGGTAAGCGCTATAACAAATACATAATTTAGATATTTATTACTTGATTATACTGATAACGATTACCTTGAACATGATCACACTTGCTAAGATAGTAAGTGATGTGAACATAACATAGTATATGGGAGAGACGACAGCTGTGTTGAAAGTGTCAAGAGCCTGCACCCAAAAAATAGACAGAAAACCATTAAACAAACATGCAAGAAAATTATTACACTAAAAGTTCGAGATTACACAACAAGCTACTTTTAATATGCTCTCAGATAAATGACTCAAAAAGTCAAAATAAGATGCAATCATGGCATGGTGATGAAATTTCGTTACCTTGTTCAAATAATTCATTTGAGTAATGACACAAAGAAGAACGAAGAAGGTAAAAGCCCATGTTTGAGGATACACTAATTGATTCGTTCCTGAAAAGGTAAGCTTCAAAGCAATACCAAGACCTTTCACACTCATCACCTGTAAAAAAAAGAAAAAAACTGTGATGGAACAAATTAAATGAAGAAAATCAATTCAGAAGGAAAAAAGAAGTACCGAAATATACAGATACATACCGACAGAGAACCTACTAATGAGCAAACTCCAATGTAGCACATTACATGTGTCTGACCATATATGGGAATATAATGTACAACAAGTATAAAAACAGCTACTAACACCAGTATTCCATATAGAACGAAAGCTGCAATAAAGCATAGTCAAAAGAGGGCGAAATGAAAATAAAGTAATAAACCCTGAACGGAATTAGAATGATTGCAAAAGAGGTGATGGTTACCTGGTTCAGTAGCAAGATCCCAAACTTCTGCAACGGATTCAATTGCACGTTCTTGAGGAGCATGTAGAACGATTGTTATGGATCCCACAACACATAGAGCACAACCAAGAACCCCAAAAATATGCAATTTTTCTCGTAAAATGATATGTGCAAGTACAGCGCTGAAATTTGGAATAGTAATGTATTCTGAGTTTCTGACATGTATAGATTCAAACATAAATTCTGAAATTGAATCATACCTGATTATAATGCTGAGTGCCCCAAGAGGAGTGACTAGAATAGCTGGTGCAAATGCATAGGCGGCGAAGTTTGCAACCTCTCCAACAACCACTGTAGAAACAACATATTAAACAAACATTTAAAATATAAATCATGTAACCTTTTATTTGCATCTTAACAACTTTAAATATACAAACTCACTTGTTATCATGCCTACCCACCATAGAGGCTCGTATAAGTAAGAATATCCTCCACTTCCTGATATAAAAAAAAGGTAACTTTTGTTAGTAAGGAAAATTCTATTTGTGTTGTAAGCAGATAATAAGAAAGCATGAAAAATCATTTTATGCTAAAAGCTAATATATATATATATATATCAGGATTCAGGAATGGATGAAAATGGAATGCATTATATCCAAAAACACCATAAATATACTGAATTCGTACATTAGTTGGATTATGCAATAAGTTACTCTTAAGAATGCAAACAAATGTACCATAAAAACATTACTATATAAAACATATAAAGGATTAGAATGAAAGAATGCATAATGCAACAAACATAATTAAGAATCAAGTTCAAAGGTTCTGAGTGAGTGGTACCTTGGGAAAGAGAGCTACGCTCACATACACGAGGCAACCGGCACACATAAATACTTATAGATTATTAACTATACATAGCATTGTCTGTAATTTCCATTTTCAAAATACCCAAAAACGATATTAAAATACATAAAACTATGATATAGAGAACATTAATTATCTACTTTGTGAGATTTTTTATCTCAATGTACATCTAAAGAAACTCTATGTGCAATTGAGGAAAGCAAAATATTTAAGTTAGCCAATGCAGTTATAACTTATAGAGGTTATTATTAAGTAGCACCAAAGATCCTATCAGAAATTTGCAAATTTATTGTAAACTCATCATTCCTTATCTGAAATCATCAAAAAGTTAATAACTGATTAACTGAAACAAAGAGATCATCCATCCATCCATCCATCAACAAGTTAGTTAATAACTGATTAGCTGGTACAAAATTAAATAACCTAGGTAACATATAACCGAAAGAAAGAGAGATCGTCCATCCATATTCCACTCATCAAGAAACTAGAACAAAAGAAATCTGCAATTACAGATAATGATGTAGGAAATTGGGTAAAGTTACCTGCCCTAATACCAGAAACGCCTGCTTTCTTGAGACCTTTTTTCTTGATGATGAAGCTAGAACCAATGAACAAGCTTGAAGATAATGCTAAAACCAAACCCTTGATGTTATCAGTAGACATGCCACTATAGGCATCCCTCCAACTGTGTGACGTCATCCAACAACAAATTCGAGAAAACCCCCTTTCGATTTTCGCTCAGAAACCCATTTATGGGTGGAAATTGAAGGAATTGGGTTGGGAGAGAGAAGGAGAAGGGGTTTTGTTCAAAGGCTGGCTCATCTGTGTGTGTGTGTGTGTGTGGAGTGTAGGTCACGTTTCGATGGGTCGTGAACCCATCATCCCCAAAATGAGATGATTAGGGTTACATTTTACAAACCCACTTGGATTCACCGATTCAACCGTAATTTAGTCCATTCATTTTCAATTATAAATTTTCAATTGCCGTTCCAGAAAGAAAAAAAAAATTATAAATTTTCAATTATTAGTATACATTTTCAATTTTCAATTATATATATATCATTTGAAAAAACTGACGTGTACACTAGGAATAAACTATTCATACCACGTGTCGCTTAGTTAGGGTGCCACGTGGAGCGTATTCAGCTGGGTGTTTTTTTTTTTTGCCATGCTGAACACAATTTCTTTATTTATACATTTCTTTTGCAACAAAGGTTACATATCATATGCTGCCTTGGTGGTTATGTTGCTACCCTTTCTTCAGGAGAACCCAGGTTCGAATCCTAATTCCGCGGTTTCCTTTTTTTTTTTTACCCACTTTTTCAGGCCCACAGTTTTCTCATGCCAGCTGTATTACCTCTAATTGCTGTCATTTGATTTACATATGGCAGATATTAGACACAAATGAGTGTCCCCTTAATCTATCTTCTTCCACGTTTCTTATACGTGTCAATTTTTAGTACGACAATCCTTAGTATTTAACACATGCCGCTTGCAAATGTTCGTATGCGTCTTACTCTCGAGGCTTCTATTGGTATATTCTCCATCCATTGTCCATTTGTTTGTCTGATTGGATCTTGGATAGGGTTTCTGTTTGGGCCATAATAATTGGGTTTACTATACTGTTAAATGACCGATTGATGTTTCTGACATGCTGTTTCTATAAATTTTAGGTTAACAGAAGATGGAAGACAAAGGAATACAAGATTTGGTTCCTTTTAAAGGGCCTATTCCAATCACTGTACGTGTGATTAGAAAATACTCTGTTTAGTGGAATCCAAGGGACAAACGGAGGCTATTCTACCTGTTTACGGATTCTAAGGTTAGTAACAGGTTTCATTAACGATACAGGTTTCATTTCTACAGTTTCCATATTAATGTGTTGTTTGTTTTCTTTTGATAGGGTCATGCTGTTGAGGCTAAAGTGGACACTAGGAAAAAAAGACTTGACTCACAGGTCTTCCTTTATCGTTGCTATCGTGTTACTGGATACGTCGTTGACCCACCGTTGGGTTTTTGTCAAGTTGTAGACGCACCGACTACAATTGTTATAGGTGATAGGACTGTTTTCCAGCCTGTTGATGTCAGTGACATTCCCAAGCAATATTTCAATTTCGTTCGTAATGAAGATCTTAAGGAGAAGTCTGAGCAGATTGAGTTTCTTATAGGTTTGCATTTCCATCGGCTGTTTATGGTTCCTCTTTATGTGTTTAAACTTTCTGATTTATGTAGTTTATATGACAACTAATTTTCTGTTTGCATTACACTCTTTCGTAAGATTATCTGTGCAGGATTGAGAACTGTAGTACTATTATGAAAAGGAAGGAAAGTAATATGTTGAAGATGTGGGTGATAGATGAGAGGTAGTTATTGTCAATGATCTATGCATTACAATACAATATGTGGGTAAATGACATTTCCTAATAGCGTTTTTTTTTTAATTTTTAAAAAACTTAGTGAGAAAGTTATCGAGATTACTTTGTGGGAGAACATTGCTTACACGTATGCAAATGTTGTTGCTCCTGGGAAAGTTGTAGCAGTAAGTTCTTTGAAGATAACTAAGTTTCAAGGTAAGTCTATAGTTATATTTGAATTGAATTACATATTAGATTTGAAGTTGTATGTATTAAATTATATCCATTTAAATCTAAAAGATGTCATTGTTGTAACATACAACATTGCAGAGAGCCTCCAACTGGAATCTACTTCTGCTACAACAATCGATGTTGATCTCGCAATTGAGGGATATGCTGACAACATAAAGAGGTAAAGTTAAGATTATGTTTACTGATCAAGGGCTAATTTCTAACTTATTACTTAACATCTACCATTTATGAAAATCATATAGGCTAAAGGATATACCAAAGAAAGATACTATCTCATTTGGTTTTCAGACTGAGGATGATATAAGATCCAACATCACTACTCTTGCAAATGTACTTTCAAAAGATCCTGCCTCAGTTCATGTAAGAATTTTCATGTGTAAAGAGTGTTTTTTAGACTACTGTTGATGGAGAATATTCTTATATGTTACCCTTTAAGGAGCAGAATCACAGGTTTGCATGCATAGCTGCTATAAAGGAAATCCATGGATATCGTACATGGTACAGTAGTAGATGCCCAGGTCCTCAATGTAATGATACTGTTCGCTTAGAAGACGACCGTCTCATGTGTAAACATTGTGGCTACCTTGACAAGCCTACGTATAGGTATGGGCTTCTATAGATCACTTATCTTTCAAATGTACTAACTTTAACTTCTTATTATACATTGTCACTGACTATATATTGCTAATAGGTACTGTGTGAATGCCACTCTCTATAGTGATAAGTCAACCCTTCCCGTGGTCTTCTTTGACAGCGCAATGGCTCAGATTCTTGGTATAGACTGTGAGACATTGGTTGTAAGAGAAGGCTATACGGATCCTAAGGTTGTACCAAAGCCAATGTTATCTCTTATAGGGAAAGAGAAAATCTTCAGTTTCTGTATGAGACAGAATGATGATGCTCATATTCAACAGACATTAGAGGTAAAAGGATCTGCTATAACTGTTGCCAACAAACTGCCACTGGAAGATATCCCTTTCGCTGCCCCTGCTACTCCTGCAGGGAAGATACCGTCTAAGCATCGAAGGACTGAAGGTATTATACTTTTCATCACTATATATTCTTTCTGTTATTTGTATAAGTAGAATTTCGTTGTATATTAAATTTTTTTAATGGTAATGTTCATTCTTTGTTACAGATGAGTTTGATGGTCCAGTTATTAGCAACAAGAAACCATGATGTTTGAAAAGCCAACGGGAGGAATTTTCGGTGATGTGGCAACAAAAAGGTCCTCCATATGTGTAGGTGGCTAACAAATAAAAGGATATGATGTAGTTAATTGGAGGAATTTTCAGTGTTTTGTCTACAAAAGAGTCCTTCATATGTGTATGTGACTAATAAATAAAGTAGCTAATGTAGCTGTATGGTTGTGGTCTTGGGTCGTTGTTATGTCTGTTTTGGTTTACTTTTATGGAAATGGTCGTTAGCTAGCTCACTGACCATAGCCTATAATAATGCTTTCTTTAAGTTCCGTATGTTTTGCAGTTCCTATTATTATTATTATTAAATGAATATGAAGTTATATCTATGTTTATATATGTAATGGTTGTCGTTCTATGGAATACACAATAGCGAATGTGAATGTTTACATACTATAAAATTCATTATCAACAATAATACTTCGTTCTATGGAATATACAATAGCGAATGTGAATGTTTACATACTATAAAATTCGTTGATGATACTATAAAATTCATTATCAACGGTTTCAATTATAATTCCGTAAACAAAACAAGGACATACAAAATTCTAGGTATATGATCTGTCTTATCATTTCCAACATCTTGCTACTTTCTAATTTCTTCTCATAGTTATCGTCCTAAAAATTTAAGAATTAACATCCGACTACCATTTTACTAAACAAATATACTAATAATGTCTTATATACGTCACACATTTCTTTTCCTTTTAATATACATTTCACTGTTTCTACATTGTATATAAAAAATACTAATAATCCACCATGGAATACATCCATAGTTACCACATGAAAATGCCTCAATTGTAACGTTAACTAAATGCTACAACTAAGTTCTAATACGACTAAGCCAAGATTCAAGCTTCTATTGTATTAGAACTTAGGTTTCGCATTTTTATGAAACTGGAGGTTTTAATCTGTGACATTAATTGAAGTTCATGGGCATTTTTTTTTAAAACACTTTACCTTTTTACCTACTTACCCACTTACACCCCACTATTAGATCTTATTAGCTATGAGAACTCATTAAAATTCTAAAAATATTATTGCTATTTTAGTTAAATAGATGTTAATATTTCATATAATATATAATTTTTTTGTAACAAATAAACTAATTCTATATTAATTATATTATATATATAAAAATATATAAAAAAAAAGTGAACATGTAAATTTAGTTGGGCTTCGAGAATTCTGGAATATTCATAGCCTTGCAACAGCCCATTTTGTTAATGGGTCTATACGGCCCAACGAAAAGCCCAGTGTTTAAATGTGTTTTCATCTGGCTATTTAAGGCCATTTAGTAATCTTTACGGATTAC
Source organism: Deinandra increscens subsp. villosa (assembly GCA_039602395.1). NCBI lineage: Eukaryota > Viridiplantae > Streptophyta > Magnoliopsida > Asterales > Asteraceae > Deinandra > Deinandra increscens. Next base: position 3,417,802 of record JBCNJP010000020.1, on the reverse strand, counting down.
ATCAAACGACCATCCGTCTTCTACTCATCGGAAGAAACAGTTGTCCGCCTCTTTGATCTCGCTGCCGAAGGTACGCCGGAAAAGTAACAATCTCCTTTTAACGTTACTTACATTATTGTTTGTCGTTTATCTGTTACTGGTAGACTTCCTGGCATCTACTTTGTTCTACCCAGTTCTTACACTATTGATGACCGTTTGCATGTGGAAATTTGCGTTTATAGTTGTCGCTGTAACTATGGGTATGTTATCATTCAAACGAGTGCCATTGCATGTGTCCAGATGATGCCCGATCGTTATTACCGTCATCAAATTAAGGTTTTACTGTACATTAACGGCGGCGCCCACCAAAAATTTTGGGTCTTTTACATTTTCGTGTCTCAATTTCGCTCTAGGTTTGCAAATAAGTGTCTCTATTTCTGTCACCTGTAGTAACTGGTGTTGGATATGTGTTTTCCATTTGGGGTTGTTGCTGTATATTTTGTATGCTATTTCCAAACTATAAAATGATAATGGCCTGCGGCCTAAAAGTTTAAACTTCATAAGTTATAAGTTCACTTAGTTGCTTTTAAAATACATATGAACTGCCGTTTACCCAGAAGATTGCTTATTGTTTGTAAAAATTTAAACATGCAGATGGCAGCAAGCTTTACTATTATGCTCTTTGATGGCCCATCTGACACTTTGGTTAGTTCCACCAAACATACTTTTCATATGTATTCATATGTCATTTAATAGAATGGATAACTAATTATTAGATGTGTTTTTTAAAAATTGGCAGCAAATACCACATGACTTTGCAATGAGGCATTTCGGTGATGTCGTACCTCCAGAGCGAGTTCTCTTAATCTTCACTAATGGTAGGTTCTGGTATGTAAAGATAGAAAAGATTGGAGCCCACTTCTACATTACTGAAGGGTGGAGGCAGGTTGTAGATCAGATTCCTTTAAGGATCAACTATTATCTGGAATTTACCTTCGAAGATGATACCACTCTTTTCATGGATGTTTCTGATCCAACTGGTACAAACATACTTGTAATGCCCGTACCGTTGAATGCCGTCTATCCAGCCAACGCAGTGAATCCAGACACTGTTAGTCATGACTCAACTGAGGACTTACTGCCTTTTCAAGCTTTTGTTACTGTTCGATCTCATTTTGTAAGTATCATTTACTGTTCGTTACATATTCTATATTACGGATGATCAGCCTAACATACATATTATGCAGAGGTTGCCGTCAAAGTTGGCAGAACTGGGAGAATTCTATGACGGTATGAAAATACGTGTCGTTTACGAGAACGAAAGGGGTCGGATGTACAAGCTGCGAGGACAAAGCAACATGGTTACCTATAGGAGGTATATCAACTTTAACTATTATCTTTGTAATGTGAATATCAGAACATTTATCTTGATAATTCATTCTTCCTTATCTATTTCAATGTAGGTACACCATTGATGGATGGAAGCACTTTGTCAAGCGTTATGGCATTGAGGTTGGGCAGATGATATGTTTGACTTACGACTTTCAGTCGAAGGTTCTGTTTGTTGATGAAGCGTAGTAGTCCTATGTAGAAGGCATCCTTCATGCTCTTTTGTAATGTAGATATCCAACCTTGATGACCTTTTGTACTGTATGTATCCGATGTCATCGTGTGTACGATGGCATCAAGACAACTACTTTTCTCTTTTGTAAATGTTGGTGCCACCAACAGAAGTTAAGTAGTCTTTTGTAAATGGTTATCGTATGCTGTCATCAAGGTTGTTAGGTTTAGTGCTGTATAAAGCAGTCTAGATAATCTGAAGGATGTTAACTAATGTAATTACTGTCACTATCAATGTATGGCTTTATCTACTTATGTTGTGATCTTCTTTATAGATTTAGTAGTCAATTTGTTATGAAATTTAGTTAGTATCTGCTATCTTCATATAAAATTTACTACATACTGCTTTCATTAGACTAGCAATCCTTTGTAAACTTCTAAGACTATTTACAAAATCATCTGAAAAAAATTAATCCGTATTAGTTATATAGTAGTTACATTTAAGTACATTTTACTTCAGTTATTTTGCCATCATTAACATTATTGATAAACTATTGTTTATGTTGATTTTGTAACCTATACTTACTGATTCATGTATGTATACACATTAGCGTTTATACATACAGCCATCCATACCTTCGTCATCCTACACATTTGCTACATGTGTGTTACAAATTAACATACATGTCATACATGCAAAGTTGCTACACTTGCATAGGGTATCTGGCTTACACGTGTAATGCTTCTGACATCCAACATGGCACCCTTTGAGTTTTACTTTCTTAATCCATCATCTTTCTTCTTACATCATCTCTGCCAGCTTCTTCTTCAAGGTAAGTTTCAGGTTTATACTTGCTTATTTATGACTTCTTAATTTGTATACAATCAAATAATCTACTTTGAAACCCAACTTTTAGCATCCAGCAATTGGGTGGTTATTTCATTCACATTTGATTAACCATTGATTACTGAAGTCATTATTGATTGTAAAGCGTAGTTAAAGATAATAGAACTATAATCTTTTACAGTGATCTTATATGAAACTATTTTGGTTTCTTAGTCCATAAATTGTCACTGGTTGACAAAGAGCTAATTAGTACCCATGAGATTGTTTACTATATTAGTATACAACCTAATAATTAGACGAAATAAATTCCTTTACAAATGTATGCCAACTTGGAGATTATCTTAATTTTTTTTTTAAAGTGTTTATCTATGGAAATAACATTAGGTGATCATCCGATGTTATTTTAATGTACCTATAGGTAAGCCGCAATCACTAGAACTCTCAGTGGACGATAACTATGCTTTCCTCAACGAACAAACAGGTTAGTTGACACTCAACTTTCATTGTACTTTTTTGCTAACAATTGTCATGCCTATCCTTAGTAATGTGTAGCAACTTTAGAGAATGCAGTTAGTATAAGGTTAATTTTTGACTTTAGTTTGCTTAGGTATATTTTTTTTTAAAAGAAAGTACTTCCACATCTGCTGTAGTTATGTTCATTAGAATAGACATGCGTACTCCTAGGAGAAAAGTTACTTCAACAAGCGACAATCCTTTAGGTTATCAGTCAAGTAGACAGAGAAACTTGCGCTCAACTCTTGCAGCTAATCGTTTAGCTACCATCTCATCGTATGTCGATTGTGGCGACTGTACAATAACCTGTGAACATTGCACTGCTCTATTTTGGTACAATGAGCGTCTACTTTCACGACCATCTAATGAATATCCTAGGTATAGTCATTGCTGTCGAAATGGGAAGTTACGCTTGCCTTTACATAACTTACCCCCTCCACCACTCATACCGCTTTTCTCGAACGTTCATTTCCTTGAAAACATTCGACGCTATAATTCTGTTTTCTCGATGACTTCGTTTGGTGCTTTCGTAGACAAATCGATAAACAACGGAACGGGCCCTTTTGTTTTTAAAGTTGAAGGACAGGTATCTCATACTATTGGTACAATCTGCCCTTCACCTGGAAGAAAGCCTTCTTTTCTACAACTATATGTGTATGACACCGCAAATGAACTTCGCAACAGACTTTCCATCTTCGAAGATAAGGGCGTACCACTTTTGAAACCAGAAATACTTACAACAATTCTGAGTGTCCTAGAAAGTTGTAATCAATTGGTAAGGCTTTTCCGTATGGCCCGTGATATACCTCTAAGCCAAAATATCACAGACTTTTCCATATGCTTATTTAACTCACAAAACGCTCAGCGTTATACGAATCCTACAGCTAGCTTTATAGGTGCGATAGTCTATGGCAACGAGTACACGGCATCTGACTATGACATCATAATCCACCACAAGGACGGTAGTCCAAAGCGGATAAGTAAGTTACACCCTTCGTACATGTCCTTACAATATCCTCTTCTTTTTCCATACGGTGAAAGTGGATGGTCAAAAGATCTGACGCTTTCCACAAATGATAAAGACAAAGAGGTTACCATGAGCATGTACTATAGCTATCAAATCCATCAACGGCCTCATATCCACTCACTTTTACTAAAAGCAGGCCGTCTATTTCAACAGTACATTGTCGATGCATACGTATCAGTTGAACATAGTCGCCTCGAATACTGTCGTCTGAACCAAAGCAAATTTCGTAATGAGTTACTCCAGGGTGTCCATGACGCTATGCAACAAGGCGATACTTATGGTCATCAAGTGGGCAAACTCACTTACTTACCTGCTTCATTCACTGGCGGGCCACGATATATGTATAAACACTACCAAGATGCATTAGCAATATGCCGTGTACATGGCAATCCACAGTACTTCATTACGTTTACATGTAATGTTAAGTGGCCAGAGATACAAAGGTATATGGTGCAGTTTCCTCATCTGCAACCTCAAGATAAACCAGAAATTGTCTCAAGGATATTCCGTATGAAAGTTAAATCACTAATAAACTTCCTAAAGGATGAAACACCCTTTGGTCATGTTACCGCACGTAAGTTCTATCCTACTTTCTTCTTACATGTTATTTAATCAACTACCTGAGAAATTCACTTACATCTACTTCACTAACAATTCTTATACTAACACAGATGTTTACACAATCGAGTTCCAAAAACGTGGCCTTCCCCACTGCCATCTGCTCCTATGGGTTACAGAACCTTATAAGATTAGAAACCCGGAAGACATAGATAAATACATATCTGCTGAAATCCCAAACCCTGAATCAGAACCAGAACTGTATAAGATTGTCACAGACATGATGATACACGGCCCATGTGGGGAGCTAAACCGATACTCATCGTGTATGGAGACTGGTACCTGTAGCAAAGGCTATCCAAAAGACTACCAAGAATCAACCTCATTGGATAAGAAAGGATACGCCTTCTACAGACGTCGTTCTGACGGCTTTACAGTTGTTAAAAACCGAATCAAGATTGACAACGGATTTGTCGTTCCTTATAACAAATCACTTTGTTTACGTTATTCTGCCCATATAAATGTAGAATACTGTGGCTGGAGCATGCTCATCAAGTATCTATTTAAGTACATTTCTAAGGGTACTGATCGCATACGTTTTACTGTCACCAACAAAGAGAAACCTGCTGCGAGTTCATCTACCCAAGAAGAAGTTCACATTGATGAGATAAAAAATTATGTTGACGGTCGTTTCATATGCCCATTCGAAGCCGCTTGGCGAATTCTTTGTTTTAACATACATGAGCGTGATCCACCGGTCCAAATACTAAACGTCCATCTAGAAAACATGCAGACCTTGACATTCAATGACTCCCAAACATTGGATGAGATACTAAAAAACCCATGTGGAAAGATAACAACATTAACAGCCTGGCTATATAACAACAGAATCGATCCAACAGGACATCATCTACGATACATTGACTTCCTATCTGAGTATCGTTAGGATGCATCTGGCAAATTCTGGATACGTAGATCACAGCGACGTAATCCAACTGTCGGTCGACTGATCTACATCCATCCAACGTGTGGTGAGTTATTCTACTTGCGGTTATTATTAACACACCAAAGAGGATGTAAAAGCTTTGCCGACATTCGTACCGTTAATGGTGAGTGCCTAAACACCTACCGTGCAGCATGCGAAAGACTTGGATTAATAGGAGACAACAAAGAATGGCTACTGACATTTGAAGATGCATCGTTATGGGCAACTGCAGCCGAACTACGCTCTCTCTTCACACACATGCTTCTGTATTGTGAAATGTCGAACCCTCTTGAACTTTGGGAAAAGCATTGGTTAACAATGGCACATGACCTTATCTATCAGCATCACTTAAAGAATGACAACGATATACAACAGCAAGTTCTATACGAGCTTCAGCTATTACTTAAATCCAACTCCTCCTCAGCATCACAATCATTAGCCACTTATGGACTACCATTGCCAAACCCACAACTTCTGCTTATGCTTGAAAACAAACTACTTATGGAAGAAAAGAACTACGACAGACATAAGCTGAAACAAGAACACGAGAGACTACATAAAGGGCTTCATCCAACCCAATTAAGCATATATGAGAATGTCATGACTCTTTTGCAGTCAAATAAGCAAGTTTTGCTTTTTGTATATGGCCACGGTGGCACAGGAAAAACCTACCTATGGTCAACCATCATTTCAGCTCTAAGATCAGATGCAAAAGTAGTACTTGCTGTTGCAGCATCAGGGATAGCATCATTGCTTCTTCCATCCGGCAGAACTGCACACTCGAGGTTCCGTATACCAATTAATCTAAACGAAAAGTCTGTTTGCAGCATAACAAAAAGAAGTAACCTATGTAAACTTCTACAGGAAACAACACTTATCATTTGGGATGAAGCTCCAATGAGCGAACGGTATTGCCTTGAAGCACTTAACAGAACCCTCAAAGACATACTAAACAAACCGGACTTGCCATTTCGTGGTATGTCAATCATATTAGGAGGGGATTTCAGGCAAACACTACCGATAAAGCGTAGAGCTACGAAAACACAAACCATAGGTCTATCATTACCACGATCAACCCTATGGCATCACTTCCAAATTGCAACATTGACTGTCAACATGCGTCTAGAACGACCAGATCTTGATTCGCTTACAAGAAAGCGCATTTCATCATTCTCCTCATGGCTCCTAGACATAGGAAATGGTTCCATAGGTACTTTAGATAACGCGGATCCTCTCAATTCTAAGAAAGTTTCAATACCATCAGAATATTTGATCCCAAATTCAGCAAATGCACTCGCAACACTAATTGACTTCATCTATGATTCAGATACAATTGACATTCCAGACCCCGTTGAACTATCAAAAAAAGCTATAGTATGCCCACGAAATGACACGGTAGATGAGGTGAATAAACTGGTCCTAGACAAAAATCCCAATGAATTTAAGGAATACCTTAGCGTGGACACTGTCGTATCACATGGCTCTAGAACTGAAGACACAGCCCTTCTATATCCTCAAGAATACCTCAACTCTCTTCAATTTACAGGATTACCGCCCCATCAACTTCAACTAAGATTAAACTGCCCTATTATTCTCTTGCGAAACATAAACCTATCTCTTGGTCTATGCAATGGTACTAGATTAATAGTCACACAATTGCTAAACCATGTAATAGAAGCAAGGATTATCACTGGAGTAGCTATAGGCCGACGTGTTTACATTCCAAGAATTACTCTCACACATAATGATGAGGAACTCCCATACACCTTTAGCAGAAAACAGTTTCCAGTAAAACTTTGCTACGCAATGACAATCAACAAAAGTCAAGGTCAGTCACTTAATAAAATCGACATTTACTTACCCGAACCAGTATTTAGCCACGGTCAACTATACGTCGCACTATCAAGAGCAACGTCCCCTAACGCACTAAAAATACTAATACTACCACAAGATGAAGATTCACCTGTCATCACTAAAAACATTGTTTATGTTGACTTCCTAGAATCACTTTGATAGTCTATAACATGTAGTCTCCATAGCCTTTTTAAAGAGTATACATCATTGACTAACAGCAAACGTAAGTAGAATAAACCCACTGTTTTCAAAATGCAGCACATATGTCTAACGTACGATTTAACTACAGCCAATGACAGGTCACAGGATAAATCAATTAAAGCCCTACAAAGCTCCACTACCCATTGACATTCGTGTCATAAGGAAGTATACAACACAATGGAACCCAACACACAAGCCAAAGTTATTTTATTTACTTATTGATGCTGATGTAAGTGCCTGCTACATTTTCATTTCACATGTAAAATAAACTACTCATCTCTGTTATGCATTTCCTTTGCAGGGTAACACAATAGAAGCAAAGGTTCAGACAAAAAAGAACAAACTTGACACCCACATTATTCTCTATAGCTGCTATAATATTGATGGGTATGCTGTTGATCCAAACATAGGCTACAGACAGGTTGTACCTCAAACAGCAACAATAGTCATTGGAGACAGAACAGTGTTCAAATCGACAACAGAATTACCTATTCCAAAATATTACTTCAACTTTGTAGCATACAAGGATCTTCAAATCATGCAGAAGCAATCATTATTGCTCACAGGTTACATTTTTATACACATTCACGTTAACCTATCCACAGTACATTGTATTACCACACGCTTACATACGCGGAATACCATAGATTATCTTTGCAGGGCCGAAAGCATAAGCTCAATGATGAAAAAGAAAGACTATAACCTAATGAAAATATCCGCCATTGACCTAAGGTACACCTGAAAAAGATATTCATTTTCCCAACATACCAACTTCCTATATGATAGTCCATAACTTATAGTTTACATAAACAGCGGCCACATAATTGAGATAACACTATGGGAAGACATTGGCTACAAATACGTAAACAGTCTGGCACCTGGAATGGTTATAGCCATAGCCGCTTTGATAGTAACAATTCATGCAGGTAGAATACATACATAAAACTTCTTCTACCATACCACTTAACATACTTACCTAACGACATTAAATCTGTGTTCATACAGATAAGCTACAGCTTGAATCTACATCAGCAACAACTATTGAGATAGAACCTCCTGTTGAAGATTACAGAGACTCAATGCAAAAGCTAAAGAGGATACCCAAGGCACGAACCATAGTTTATGGCCAGCAAACCGACAAGGACATCAGAGATAATATCACCACCCTTCAAGATGTCCTCTCTATGAATCCAGATACCATAGACGTAAGCGAAATATAGTACATCTATGTACATAGTAAAGTAAATATACTAACACAACTTTACAAATGACAACAGAACTACAGATTTGCATGCAAGGCATCTATCAAAGAATTTCATGGTTACAGAAAATGGTATCGCCGTAAGTGCCCTAACTCAGATTGCGACGATACGTTACGTCCAGAGGAAGATTACCTCCTGTGTAAGCATTGCGGCCGAATAGACAATCCCGTTTACACGTAAGTACTAATCATGGACTGAAAAATATAATTTAATAGACACGGACTAATACTTCTATTCTGTTAACATATAATCTATATCTACCAGATATTGTGTCAACGGTACATTGGATGACGGAACAGCTACGCTAGCAGTCGTATTCTTCGACGATGCAATGACACAGGCTATTGGAATTGATTGTGAAACTATGGTGTTAAAGAACGGCTATGAAGATCCAAAAGTTGTTCCACATCCGATTTTGTCATTAGCAGGTCAGGAGAAGATCTATTCCTTTTCAGTGCATAAGAACAAGGATGCTTCAATCCAAAGGACATTAGAAGTTGACCCTGCTACTGGCATACAAGAAATTGAAGGCATCCAACAAAGACTTATAGCAACTGCTCCTGCAACCCCAGCAGCCAAAGTATCAAGGAAACAGCCAACAGATGATCCAGGTAAACACCTAGGAAACAACATACTTTAAAAAAACAACAAAATTCCTTACAATCTTAGCTGCTACATACACAAAACATTTTACAGGAACACAGGAATCCACAAGACAAGAGTATAGCAGGAGAAAGAAGCCAAAGAATGACAGTTCCGAATGACTGCTAGATACATTTACTTTCTGTCGGATTACATTTTCAGATTAAACACTAACTAACTATGTAATGCTACTTATTACAACTGTCATGCTAATTTCCTATTACAACTTTAACTCCATATTACACCACAAGACACAAGAAAATTACACACGAAAACGAGACCTCGCCCGCTGCAACGCGCGGGTCGCAGATCTCGTTACTACTACTATACTCGAAAGATGGTGGCATGTTGTTGGAGTGGTTAAGGTGGTCACTTTGTATCCAAGTGTCTCAGATTTTATCCTTGTTCCCAGTAATATTGTTCTGAGGCATGGTGCTCTATGAAGCAAGACCGGGACCTTGTTGTTTCTGGTTCGATCCCGATAGCGACCGGGTTTTACCAACAGTGGGCCTTCGGGCGGGTGAGTTTTCTTCGGAACTGAAGATAACTTGAGTGTGCTTAAGGGCTCCGTACAGCTGGGTTGGGTCAGCTTGCGGTGACCTTTTGTCATTGGGTCACCCCGTACGGAGTACCTGGGCAATTCTATGTTTGTTGGTCGTTAAAAAAAAAGTATACTCGGACGAGAATTTACTACATAGTATTTACTTCTCATTATTAAATGTTGTTTAATTTTCGTTTTTCGTTAAAATATAATTTTAATTTCTTGTTTGGATTTCTTATTTAAAAGACTAATATATACCTTAAAGTAACTCTTTAAGTTTTTTATTAAATAATATATCTGTCATCTTTAAATGTGTTATATTTAGTATAGATATAGATAAAGTTTTTGTTGTCGCCAAATATGCTATGAAACCAGTAATCGAATAAGTTAGGAAGAGCTTTACAAGAACGATAATGAATTTCAAGATGTATATTTCAATTTCGTAGTTTGATCTTAAATACGTCTAGTTATAATAAAATGACATTTGTTGAATCATCAACATGAAGTTGACATACATTATACATCCTTAAAGTTTATCCGTGAATCATTTAAATTGAAGTAAACCTTCATCTAGTTTAAAATTTATATGGTTCGTTTGGGGCTTATGCTTTGAAAACTCGGGTTTAACGATTTGGTTCACGGTTTTAAACTTTGAACTAGACGTGTAAAATGAATCTCTAATTTATCTATGTTGTTTATTTTTATTTTTTTTACTTTTAAGATAGTTTAGTATCTTTACCAATTGCAATTGTATTAACGAGATGTTTACCCCCCACACACGTTGCTGCGGGGTTGAATTGTATACTAAAAGAAAATAAAAAAAGTTAAGTGGTATAAAACGTAAAAGTTTAAAAGTCTCGTGGTGAAAGTATAAAACTATAGAAATATTTAAAAAGCGAAAGTAAAAAAGTTAAAAGTTTCGTGGCAAAAGTTGAAGACAAAAAAACTTCAAACAAAAAAAACTTTAAAAGTTAGAGGGTTAAAAAATCAAGGAGTATAAAACGTAAAAGTCTAAAAGTCTTGTGGTGAAAGTATAAAACTATATAAATATACTAAGTGTTATAAAACGTAAAAGTCTGAAAGTCTCGTGGTGAAAGTATATAATTATAAAAGTATACTAAAAACGAAAGTAGAAAAGTTAAAAGTTTTGTGACCAAAGTAGAAGACAACAAAACCTAAAACAAAAAAAAAATTAAAAGTTAGAGTGTAAAAAAGTTAAGGGGTATAAAACGTAAAATTCTAAAAGTTTTGTAAGGAAAGTATAAAACTATAAAAATATACTAAAAAAGAAAGTAGAAAAGTTAAAAGTTTCGTGGCCAAAATAGAAGACAACAAAACATAAAATAAAATAAAAACTTTAAAAGTTAAACGGTACAAAACGTAAGGGTATGAAACATATGTGGCCAAACTATGAAAACCAAAAGTTTACTATTTCGTTAAAAAGAAAAAAAACAAATTGTAAAAGTTTAGGGTAGAAAGCGTCAAAACACAAAAGTCACGTGACCAAAGTTTAAAAAACAAAAAGTTTACTATTAGTTTATGAAATTTCATTGTATTATATATATATACAATGGAAATTGAAGTTGAATAGTGGAGTTTTGGTGTTTCAAACTTTAGCCACGTAAGTTTGGTTCTTTGACATATTTGACGCTTAAACTTTACGATTTTTTTCAATTGCTTTTGTTTCTTGACAGCTATGTCGATTAATCCAGTTAATAGCTGCCTTGATACAATTGGCTATTTGGGGCGGCTCTTTAAGGAGATGGCACGTTGCTTTCCACGCGTTGTTTATTCATCATCTCTTACCAGTCCTAATATCCTTTTCTCTCTTTGTTTTGCACAAAAGATCCTATTTCTCATCTATCTTCGAGCTGGTTCTGGTTTATGGAAGTGGGAGGGTCGAAGTGATGATATTCAACTAGATCAAATGGTTGTTCCGACAGTGTCCGACGATGGTGTGTAGCTTCCTTACGATTTCCGCCTTCTAGGGTTTCTATCTTTGTGCTCCGGCGGTAGGATGGGGAGTGGGAAGCTTACAATACGATCGATTATATATGTGGCATCTTCCTCTTCTTTCCCCTCTTTTTTCCACTGCTTTATTTCACTCCCGTTACTTTCTGGTGTGAATTATGTCCGTCTGTTCCATCGCCGTTCACCTCTTTTTCCTTCTATTTTGTTATTTAAGTTTTCTTTATCACTGTTTTCTTAAGGTGGAGCTTACTTTCGGTTGAGGTGTTCGTCATCTTTGTTCCAGGTAATTTGTTTCTTCATGTTCTGTTGCATGTTCATATTTGTGGTATTTAATTGGCTTTCTTACGTTTTCTCATGTTCGCATTGATTGGTTTTCTACTTTACTAGCTATTGTGCTTCTTTGGATCTTGATTGTTGTGTCTAATGTTTTAAATGTATGTGTTTGACTGCTATTTTGAGTTTTTTGTTTTTGGATGTTTAAAGTTGGGGTAATTCATTGCTGACCTAATTTGTGTGTTGTTGCATGTGTGCGTTTTTTGTTGGTTTGTGTTAGATTGAATATAATATTTTCGGTTGTAATTTGGGTAAGGAATTGACTATTCTTCTTGATTATTACCGAGTCTATATTGGTATTGTTATTTCTAACTAAGAAGAGCAATAATATATGTTTTATAAATTTTGCCATTTTGTGTGAATCATTTCTTTTCTGTGGAGTTTTACATGTTCTAATTTTTTGGTCTTAACAAGTACTATGAGAAACTGTAACTTTCTTCATGCTGATATGTGAGTACAAGTTGTGCCTCAAGGTAATTCTTTTTGCTAATTTTTAACCTGGTTTACTACTTATGTGTGTTCTTTTTTGTCCCTATTGCAGGTATCACATTGTGCTACTCTTGCTTCATTTTCCATTTGGTCTCATAGGTGGTGGCAGTTTTTTTTTTTACTTAATTATTTCTTTACTTTCGTGATTTTTTATATCATTTTTTTTCATGTTTTTAAAATTGGAAGACCTGTCTCTGTTTGTTTTATACAGTTTTACTGGTTTTTCTTTTCTTGGAAGTTTTACATGTTGTAGTTTTTGATGATACGAGTAATGTGGAAAACTGATGTGTATGCCAATTTACTGATGTTAAATTAGAAGAATGTGTCGCATGCCAATTTACTGATGTGTATGTTTTTTTCCCCCAATTACAGGTATCACATTGTCTTACTGTTGGTTCTTTTCCTAGAGGTATGTTATATTTCTTTTCTTTTGCCTCATAGGTGGTGTTAATCTATTTCTTTTACTTTATAATTTCGTTCTCGATGTGAGTTTTAATGTTAGTTTAGCAAAGAAAAACCAGAGTAAAGTTAGTGATATGCATATCTTATGAATCTAATCAATCACAATATGGTGAAATCACCAATATTAAGTTTTTACAACTGATAGTTTTTAACTTTTATGCTTATTAGGCTGCAGGAGGGGAAGCCTACCCAAAGCAATCGGGAGAACCTTCTTACCGGGTACTCTTTTTTCATTTAGGGGGTGCAAATTTAGATATACATTTCACCATTTTAGACATAATGTGTTTTATTGTTTGTTTGCATTTTCTGAATATTGCAGTATTATTTAAGAACAGACATGTGTAAGTTTGGTGCATCATGCAAGTTGCACTACCCGCCTGGTGCTTATGGGCGCATATAGCGTGGTTCCTTTACTATACTGGAGTACTTACTCGGTAAAAAAACATAACCTCTAATTTTTTTATTAAATATTTGTGAAGTTCTTATTGTGTTAATAGTATATGAGATGTAGGAATGTGTAAGCCTGTCCTGTCTCTGGGTGCTCCACCTTCTGAATATGAAGCAAATAATTTACGCCCGTCTTTTGTAGTCCAAGATCTCCTTTTACACCTTTTAATGGCCCTATTAATGATAGTCAAACTGACTGAGTATTTCCTGAAAGACTTGACCAACCCGAATGCCAATACTACATGAAAACTGGTGATTGTAAGTTTAGGGTCTATTGCAAGTTTCATCATCCACCAGATTGGCCAATATCAACTAATATTGCTCAGCCCCATCGGTCTCCCCTGAATTGGTAAGCCTATTAATTAACCTTAAGCCTTGCACAATTATGTTTTTTTAAACAAATTCCACCACATATACTTTGGTGAGTGACATCTTCTATCCTATCTATACGTTAGAACCTGATCTTAAAAATGTAACTTGCATTATTCGTAATAATTCTTTCACTTACACTCTGATTTTGAAGTTAAGGCCATGGCTTTAATATTTCTAATTATTTTGTTTAGTATGATAACTCGGGAGTGGTTCACGATCCATTTTTCTTTCCCTCTCATAATTTGTAATTTGTTTCTGCAGTCTAGACCCTACAGAGGTATGTTTGTTCTTTTTATTGTTAATTGTTTGAAAAGCCCGTGTTATCTTAATATACAGAGAGAGTAGCAATGAGCCAATGATGTTCCTATTGTCGGTTGATTTCATTTGATTCACTACACTAGATGGGTTTTTGTGATGGGGTCTAGGCTGAATGAGTTTATCGCAGAAACTTGCATAGGAAAGGTTATGTGATAGAAACATGCCATGTTGATAAGAAATGAATCTGAACTCTGTTAGCATTTTCTTTGTGGGCCAACATTGTTCGACCACTTCCAGTTAGTTTTTAATGAATAATTTCCTTTGTTATCTTTTTGACACTGGTAGCTTGGTTTCTTATGTAGTTTATGGTATGATGATTGTTTTATCGTCATTCATATACTTTTTAGGTCATTACAAGTTTCATTATGAAATTAGCTTCATCTTTTAGGTGAGATTTGATTGAAGGTTAGAATGGGCCAAGCGATTAAATTACAGGAATAATTGATATGTATTGAGACGAACTGTTTCTAATGGGTGGCTATATTTTATTATAATGTTGGTCTACCTTGATCATTACATATACATACCTGTTGCTATAAAGCATAATAGTGTTGTACCAAATGACTTTTTGACTTTAACTCTTTGGAATCGCATCCAGACAACCGAAGGTTTAACTCTAAATGTATATTAAGACTACTAGACTTTTATATACTTATACTTATATACTTATACCTGATATACTTATCTTTTTCAATTGACACGATTAATCTTTACAACCAGAAACCCAACGAGGACAAACCATGCTTAAATTGGTAATGTAACCCGAAGTAAAATATTTTCATAATAATTTTTGCTTTCAAAACTTTCATTACTTTGTCCCATGAAGAATTGGAATATTCTACCCATTTAATGATAAATTACATATTCCTTTTTAACTTTGTTTGGCTTGGTTAGTGAAACTCATAAGTGATATGACCTATATGTATTTTGTATTGGCTGCAACAAATAACTAAAACTTATATCACTCTACTACTACTGTGGTCTTTGTCATGCTTACATTTAGTAGTCACTTAACATTTTCACTATAACTTAGTCTACAAATTCAACCCCGCGGCAACGCGCGGGGGGGGGGGGGTCATCCATCTCGTTATTAATAAATAACGATTCAAGTTCAGGAAAAAAATGTGATCAATCATCAAACTGGATTGTTTTAGCCCACCCAGCCGTATAGTTTAATTTGTAATTTTCAAAACCATAGATAGCATGATTCGCCAAGATTAATTTTAAAGTTGTTTGAACTATAATACCCTACTTTAAAAATATAAAGAATGAAGAAGAATGACATTTTTTCGGTCATTCAATGATTATGGATCCAAAGTACAAGATTAGCTATGGCAATTAACTAACTATTATGTTTTTTAGTTAGTTATAGTAGTTAAACATCAACTTTTAAGATATGCATCTTTATTAATTGTATTAATATGATTTAAAGACGATTGCTGACTTTTTTCCGGTAACATTCATTGACACTGCTTAATCTACATTGGGATGGAGACATCACTCTTGTGAAGGGTGAGAGTGAGAGACCTGTATTTGCAAAAATCTCAATCTTAACCCTTCTTGTAGAACCACTCTCAAACCTAATACCACTTATAAAGAAAATCCCAAAATTAACCAAACTAATTAAAATTTGAATACCATACTTTGAAAATGAAAAAGAAAGATTTAAAGACATTAACTGGTACAGGCTAATCAGTCAATGATTGTGGATGTGGATCTAAGTACAAGATTGGCTATAGTAATTAACTAACTATTATTAGTTAGTTATAGTAGTTATACATCAATATTAACTTTAGTACATAAAACTACCGAGCAACATTAGAGCATATCATATTCTAACAATAATTTTATGTGTGATCTCAAGTGTTGATAGCCCACTTTACTAGACGTCTTGAGAGCTCTAATTTCTTGAACACATGCTAGAGTGGGTAACTGGTAAGAACCTCCCCATCATGAGCCTGGAATTAACGCTGCTAACAGCGGGAGGCATGAACCAAAGCAAGAACCATCTTTTCAAGGACAGAGTAATGAACTTCTACATCACTGAGCATCTGGCTGATGTAATAAATGTATGTTTGGACTTCACCCCTTTCCACCATAAGAACCGCGCTAACAGTATGCTCAGATGCGGAGAAGATACATCTTTTAAGATTCATTGAATTGTGGAGCGGTAAGAGTAGACAGATTCGTCAAGTAATTCTTCAAATCCTAGAAAGCCTTTTCCGCTTCAGGGGTCCACACAAATTGGTTTTCCGCAGGCAACGTTTGAGGATCGTGATAAAAGGTAATGAATGCTCTGCATGCTTGGCGAGAAAACACTTAATGGCGACCAGGCGACCATTCAGAGTCTGAATATCCTTCAAATATGATGGATAAGGCATTTTAATAATAGCGGCCACATTGTTATAATTTTCACAGAACTCATCTTTGCTGACCAACACGCGAAGGGATTTACCCTCTTCCATCCGGAAAGCTTCATGTTATTCTTATTGAGCGTGATAAAAGTCTCCGCAGTATCAGAGATTGGGAGCTTGTCATCCCGGCTTGTGATGAACAAGTCATCAACATACACCTGTAAATTCTTTTCAATCTGATGCTCGAAAACCTTATCCATCATGCGATGATAGGTTGCGCCCACATTTTTTAGCACAATGAGGGAGAAAGAAGGAGGCGAATACTCAAGCCAAATGAGCGAATTGGAATGAATCCCTAAGGCCTTTATTTATAGCCTTGGATAACCTCCTTACTTTGTAATCCCACCAATGTGGGATACATGCAAAATTTCGAAATTCCCTTTAGCCAAAGGGATATTTCGAAATCTTCCATGTGGGATAGACAAATTCCTAATTTAACCAACTATTGATTAATTATTATTTATCCCTTTCAATTAACAAACTGTTAATTAACCTCCCAAATAGTTTTTGTCTAGTTAATTATTAGACCATAATAATTAACAAACTATTTCTTTTCCCTTTTTATTAATTCTCCATATGTCGAGTCTTGAGGGCAACCCAAAAGGACTGTGCTGCTATCAATTATAGTTATAGGCTTAGACACCTAATCCAACAGTCTCCCACTTGGATAAGTCTAATAACTATTATTGCCATTGTAACTTCCTAATTAATCAGCAAATTGTTGCTTCCAACGAACGCTGTCGAACTCTGACCTAGTCAGTTATGTGTCCTAAGATAAGAGATCATATAATCCTTCGTTCTACAAGATATCAATCGAACATGAGACATGGAATATAATCAATCTCATTGTTCAGTACTTTGTTTCCCGATTTCCGATTTGTAATGACTTAGAACTTCCAATTGAACACATCAATTTAGTTCTGACCGGGCCCGGCACTATAAGTCAACATCAAATCACCGAGGGGCCCAAAGATATCGCTTTTCCCGTTAGGGCAAAAGGAACGAATAAACTTTGACTTATATGCTTGCACCATCTACTCATCAAATCATGCACAACAACACGTTTTATAACATCGAGTTACCAATGCGTTTACGTGTCATCAATGCACAACTGACTTGTAAACCACAACTCATATATCTCCGTTTAAAGATTATAAGATATTATTGTCTCAGAATTACCCGTGATGAATTCCATGAAGTAATTCTCTGAGCGTGGGTTAATCCAATACTTTAATCTCTATTTCAAAGTACTCATGAATATTGCAGCAATGCCATTGCCATGTCTAACACTCCTTTAGACAATCTACAATTCCATTCATGACTGTCTTAATTCACAACTTACTTCCAAAAGTATGATTGACTGTGGAGTTTTTGAATAATCTAATCATTCGGGAAGTAAAACATGCAAAACACAATAATAAACAATCGACAAAAGGTAGTAAACAAACTCATAAATAATTCTCCATTATTCAATCACCAAATGTCAATTACATTTACTTTGTAATAAGTCTTAACCTAACTACTAAAAAATAACATCATCTTTCAGACCAATGCCTCTAGCATGCTGATGGTGTCGGATCCTACTCAGACCTTTTGTGAATGGATCTGCAGGATTCTCTTCAGATGATATCCTCTTCACAACGAGGTACCCTTCTTCTACCTTGTGTCTGATGAAATGGTACTTTCTGTCGATATGTCTTGAATGGCGATTATCTCTTGCATCCTTTGCCAAAGCAACCGCCCCTTCATTATCACAGAAAAGTTCCACTGGCTCCTTGATGGTCGGCACGACTCCAAGATCTCCGATGAAATTCTTCAGCCAAATTGCCTCCTTTGATGCTTCGCTTGCTGCTATGTACTCTGATTCACAAGTAGAATCAGCCACTGTCTCTTGCTTGGAACTTTTCCAAGTAACTGCTCCTCCATTTAAAAGGTAATGAATGCTCTGCATGCTTGGCGAGAAAACACTTAATGGCGACCAGGCGACCATTCAGAGTCTGAATATCCTTCAAATATGATGGATAAGGCATTTTAATAATAGCGGCCACATTGTTATAATTTTCACGGAACTCATCTTTGCTGACCAACACGCGAAGGGATTTACCCTCCTCCATCCGGAAAGCTTCATGTTATTCTTATTGAGCGTGATAAAAGTCTCCGCAGTATCAGAGATTGGGAGCTTGTCATCCCGGCTTGTGATGAACAAGTCATCAACATACACCTGTAAATTCTTTTCAATCTGATGCTCGAAAACCTTATCCATCATGCGATGACAGGTTGCGCCCACATTTTTTAGCCCAAAAGGCAAATTGGTGTAACAGATTAACACATGATGCCAATATCGGTGTGGAATGCAGTTTTAACCCAAGATTAGAAAATCCTGCAAACTGATTTGTAGGAGATTTTGGCTTTCCAAAAATTGTAACACAAGAACTTAAAACAAAAGTGTTGACACAAACAAGCAAAGGCACTACAGGTCAAAAACATTTCACTTGCCAAACGAATTTAATTCTACCTTTAAAGCATGTTGCCATTTTAACTGTTTATTTCTATGCATGTATTGAGATGATTGATTTATAGATAGTTTGACCATGTTTTTACTACATCTTCTTGATCATTTTACCATAGGTTAATTTATTCAATACTATATAGTTCACTACAACAAACAAGAAAACAAATGGTCCAATTGATGCAGTAGAAATAAAATACATGATCTGAATCAATTTTGAATGTTCAAAAAGGTTGTCGAAACATCAAACGTGTAAAACCAGTTTACCTTTCCGGCGAGCCACCTGCCGAGATCGGAATCTAGATGAACACGAACCGCCCTTAGCAAGAGAAACGCCGGATCCCAAAAATAACGAAATCTGAAGGTTATTTCAGAGAAAACCGAATAAAAGTTGGTTAATTAAGAGACAGGAAAGCATAAACGCAACCAAAATTTGTCACGTCGAGGTTACTGGATTACGAAACCTTGTAGAATGCATTGACAGTGGAAGATGATGTTGAAAATGGAGAAGATGTAGAATCTAGGGTTTATTGAGGTCTAGTGACGTATGATTGTATGAATAAGAAGAAGATGATGATTGACTCAAAATCACAGAAGCGGTTTGCATCTTCTCGATCGTTGTTCGAGTCTGCAACAACAATATTCCGTCAATTTCTTCTCCAGAAATTTCGATGCCGATTTTGGTACCACACGACTAAAAGTCTAAAATTCAATAACGGGGTGTATGGGCTAGTCAAGTTCTAAATTTGATATTTGAACTAGTTTGAAGGGTATATAAAATATTTTTTAAGTTTGTGGGTATACAAGATGTCCTATAGAGCGTTGCTGCGCATTGTAGTCATTTTTGGTTGTGCAGCCATAGGTATCAATAAAGTTGATAAATGAATACACAATAGAAAGGAATCATACTTATAGAAGTATCTGTAGAATAAAGCCAAGAATAAATTGTAAAGCGGGTAAAAATGTTGATAATAAACCGTTTTATTAGTACTCGACATCGAGTATGACAATGTATAGTCATAAACCGTAAAATTACACACTTGAAATAACATCTCTGGAAGAAGAAGATGCAATTTTATAACAAATACAGGACATAATTTAATATACTAAGTCATAAAATAAATAATTATTAAATACTCATAGCGAAATAAGCGTTAACCAGTCAGAATGACTCATGTGTTCTTGATTTTGAAGGCACTAATATGAATAAACCTATGTCCTAAGTTCAATAACAAACAAAAGAAATTAAAAAAATTGCAATCCATAAGCTTATTAGAGATATAGAAAAATGCAGTGTTTTGTTTTATAAGCACCCTACAACCCAAAACGACACGGTTAGCTAAAACTGTTTATGGGTGTCACCCGAAACTTACACGGATCTGTTTTGAATAAGCCCAAATCCACAAATTTTGTGTTTGGTTCGTAACGTGATAGAAAATGTTACTTAAACCTGTTGATACGTTTTAAGGTTTGTTACCGATTCAGGTTTGTTTCGTGTCGAACCATTGAACATGTTAACCAATTTAAAAGACATAGAAAATGAGTATGGAGTTTTATAGTTAAAACTTATATGTTTACAACATGTTAACCAATTTAGAAGGCATAGAAAATGGGTATGGAGTTTTATAGTTAAAACTTATATGTTTTAAACCATATAAAATATAATTACTTGTACTACTATAAAGCAACAGTGAATGTTTAACCTGAAAATACGTACTAAATTAGCATCATAATTATACCTACTTCTAATTTTATCATGTTGATTATCATACCCTCTAAAAGGGATTTTGGTTACCGATGGTTAAAATGCAACACTAATGATAATATATTAATCCAAATATGGCCTAAAATGTTAAGACACCTAATGAACATCCAAAAATGATTAGAACATATATACCCTTTAACAGTAAGAGGAGGAGCAAGATTTAAAGATTTTATAATAGCAACTTTGCTATTTTGTTGAAAATTAAATAAAAATAAGTTGCTAAAAGTTCACAGAACATATCAGTAGTGATACGGCCACATGAATGTATTGGTACCATCTTTAGATTTTTTTTTATCTCTTTCATTTATCTCAGTTTGTTTATCTATCTTTGAGCATATATATTAGCTATGACTTCTGAAATGTATTTGAACTCAATGAATGGTTTATTGTATACATAATCTGGGTCATAAAATGATACCCATTAAAGTGTAAATGGGTCATACACAAACAATAGAGCGATTTTATGGCAGAATTACAGCAAACTATCACCATATAGACACTATCATAAGAAAAAGGGAACCGTTAAATGTAGGGATATGATCATGTAATAGTAAGCGTATGTCTGGATATTATTTAAGCCTACGGGGTCACACGTCTCGACACCAAATGTATTAATATTAATTAATGGTTAATTAATATTTATCACGAACATTTAACGAGGTTTCGTTAAAAACTAACAGTTAATTGTTAACAGAGGGGTGTTAGTTGTAATTAGAGAGAGTTGTAATTGGATTACAATTGAGAAAAGGTTGTGGATAAGGCCTCTAGGCCGATTTCGACTAGGGCTCTATGCCTATCCCTATCTTGTTCTCCAAGTATCCAAACACTATAAATAAACCCTCTGGGTTTAAGGTTTAGATGCTGCTTTTATCAGATAAAAGAAAACTCTAATTCTCTCTCTACTCTCTCAAAATTTCGGCAACAAGAAAACCCAAGGGGGTTGCGATTTCTTGTGTGGTTCGACCAAGCCTACATCAAGAGGAGTTCGTGATCGGTTGCTAGCACATAGCATTGGTGTGTCGTGTGTGCGATCGTAGAGGGATTTGTATCAAATCCTCCAAGAGATCAAGTCAATCCGAGCTCATAAGGTAAACATGTTCTAACCGGTTAGTTAGATTAATTCATAGGTTTCTTTCCGCTGCGTACTCGTGTTTTGATAATAGTTGTATAACCCAACAGTGGTATCACGAGCCACCTATGATTTTAATTAATTACCGGGAATAAAACTTGGAAGGGGGGTAACCAAAACAAGATTCTAGCTTTTCGATTCATTTAAAAATCGTGTTTTACAATTGGAAAAAGGTTTCGCAATTGGTAAAAACGGAAAAAAAAATTCGATGGAATAGGACTTTTCGACCCGATCGAAAAGTCCCTGATCGAAAAACGCTTCTCGACCCGATCGGAAACCTTTGATTTCCGATCGGAAAACCTATTCCGGTGCGGAGACCCTTGTTTTTCGACCGGAAACCCTACTTTTCGATCCAAATCGTAAAGTGTTTACGAACTGGTCGAAAAGTAACCGATCGAAAAGGCTTTTCGGGCCGATCGAAAAGTATCCGATCGGAAAGGTTCCGATCGGAAAGGCTTTTCGACCCGATCGAATAGTCCACGATCGAAAAGTACCCGATCGAAAACCCTGTTTTCGATCGGAAACCCCTGCTTTCCGATCGTAAACTCAAATAATGAATCGAAAACCTCTTGCCGAATCGGAAACCCTAATTTTTAGCTCTAAAATTTGATTTTTGTGATCTAAAATTTTAAAATCCAAGTTTTTGTTATTATTAGATAATAGTTATGAACAACATGTTGTACCTTTAAGATTTTAAAGTGTTAAAAAGAAGTAAAAACCATGATGTTTCATGCAAATCGTTCATGGTTATTACTTAAATGAAAGAGGATTAAATTAAAATTATATGTGATAATTAGAAACCCTAAGATTATGTGATTATCTGATAATTGTGACATAATAAAAGGTTTATTGCAAATTTGTTTTATGAAAATCGAAATTTGCTTAAATAATCTATTGAAATATGATTTTGTTTATAAAATAAAATTTGTGTCCTAAAACTCAAAAGAAACACCGGCTCACCCATTTGAACACACTCTAAGAGAGGTATAAGTCGGGTCGCTCTGCTTCCCTAAAGCGGGTAGGTTTTTAATTGCAAAAGTTGCAAACCTCACCCCTACGCTTCTTTGTGTGTTGCAAATGGAGCTACCGAGCTCTTTTGATTTGGAAGACAAACTAAGAATTATATAAACACATTATGTAGTGAAGATATGCATGAATCTTCACACATAACTTTTTTGATAACACATCAAAATTGCTTTGACCCATTGAAACTTAAGTCTTTGCCATCCACCTTGTAAAGGACACTTGTGAATGTCATCTTACTCATTGGTACACAATGGTAAAATGGCATTTGCATGACAAATTCCCACTCATTGGTACACAATGGTGGACAATTTGTGCGTTCTTGGCTGGACGACTTAAAACGAGCTAGGCGGTGAGACCCTTGGCCCGTGGCAAAAGATGGGATGAAACATGACTACAAATCACTTGGTGCAAGTTGTAGGTCTCATAAAATCTAGGAATTGTATTTGGAATACAATTAGTGATCGTCACTTACCATTTGAATGCATCATTTCTAGCAGATCAACTGATGAAATGATGGCATGTCAATTGGATCCTAGCCTTAATAAGCTTAATTGTTTAAAATGTTTAAACAATGGGTAATTAAATATATTAAGGAAAAGATTATCGAAAATACTGATTTTTGAACTTAATCTGTTTTGTAGATGGCAACAAACCCTCCTCAAAACAATGTTGGTCATGCTTTTCGTCAAATGTTTGAAAGAGAAAAGCTGAACGGATCTAACTTCAATGACTGGTACCGTCAACTAAGGATTGTCCTTAGAGTTGAACGGAGGACCGATGTCCTTGAACATCATTGGCCGACCGAACCAGCTGCTGATGCTTCTGAGCAAGAGAAAGCGTTCTACAACGCAGAGTACAGCAGATACGATGAGGTTGCTTGTATGATGATCTCGAGTATGACTCCCGATCTTCAGAAGCAATACGAATTTCATACACCTTGTGATATGATCAAAGAGCTGAAAAAGATGTATGAAAAACAAGCTGGTGTCGAATTGTTCGACCTAGTTGTGGAACTCCACGACTTGAAGCTTGAAACTGGTAAATCGGTCAGTAGTCATGTGCTCAAGATGAAGAGCTACTTTGACAAATTGGAATCGCTCAATTATGGGTATAATCGTGCTGTTGCAGTTGGCATGATCCTCAAATCGCTTACGAAGGATTCTGAGGGTTTTGTGCGCAACTACAACATGCATAGTATGACTAAGACTATACCTGAGCTTCATGCTATGCTAGTCGAGTATGAAAAAACGATTCCTAAAAAGGCCACTGAAACACCCCAAGTTCTTATGATCAAGGGGGTAAGATCCAAAAGGCTAAACGACCGTAAAAGGGGAAGGGCAAGATTGATGGCAAGGGTAAAGGCAAGGCTGTTGCCCATATCCCTAAAGCCAAGCAAACCCCTCCGGCCCCTAAAGAGCATAAGGCTAAGGACCAGATCTGTCACCATTGTGGTGAAGTCGGACACTGGAAGAGGAACTGTCCTACCTACCTAGCTGAGTTGATGAAGAAGAGAAAGAATACTAGTGGGACTAGTACTTCAGGTATCTTCACAATTGAATTATTTTCCTTTTCTAAGAGTGATTCATGGGTGTATGACACCGGCTGTGGAACTCACATCTGTAATTCGTTACAGGGTCTTAGAAAGAGGAGGAAACTGAAGCCTGGAGCTTTGCAGCTGTTCGTTGGAAATGGTTTGCCAGCAGCTGTGGAAGCTATAGGAGAATTTCATTTAATTCTGCCTTCTGGGTTGTCCATTGTATTAGACAATTGTCATTATGCACCTTCTATCACTAGAGGTGTTATTTCAGTTTCTTTGTTGAAAAACCAAGGATACATTAATGTTTTTAATGATATCAGTATTTCAGTTTCTAAAAATAATGTTCATTATTTTGATGCTATTCCTTGTGATGGCATTTATGAAATTGATATGCGTGGTTGTGTTTCAAATAATTCAATGTTCACTGTTAGCAAACGAGCCAAAACTAGTTTGGACTCTACCTATCTTTGGCACTGTCGTCTTGCCCATGTTGGCAAAAACCGCATTGAAAGACTTCAACGTGAAGGGATCTTACAATCAAATGATGAATCATTTGATCAATGCGTTTCCTGTATTTCAGGAAAGATGACTAGAAAACCCTTTCCGAACAAGCCGCAAAGGGCAAAAGAGCTACTTGGACTCATACATACTGATGTATGTGGCCCATTTAGACATGTGTCAAGAAAAGGTGCTAGCTACTTCGTGACTTTCACGGATGATTTCAACCGTTATGGTTATGTTTACTTGCTTAAACATAAACATGAGGTATTTGAAACATTCAAAGAGTTTAAGAACGAAGTTGAAAATCAACTCGGTAAG
This sequence comes from Deinandra increscens subsp. villosa, assembly GCA_039602395.1. Taxonomy (NCBI): domain Eukaryota; kingdom Viridiplantae; phylum Streptophyta; class Magnoliopsida; order Asterales; family Asteraceae; genus Deinandra; species Deinandra increscens. The sequence continues at coordinate 3,392,242 of JBCNJP010000020.1, read as the reverse complement.
ACCATCAAGATCCTTCGATCGGATCGTGGTGGAGAATACTTAAGCCAAGAGTTTAAGGATTATCTTAAAGCGTGTGGAATTGTCCAACAGCTTACTCCTCCTTATACTCCTCAGCATAATGGAGTGTCTGAGAGGAGGAATCGAACCTTACTAGAGATGGTGAGGTCGATGATGAACCTTACAACTCTCCCATTATCATTTTGGGATTTTGCTCTAGAAACCGTTGTACGCGTTCTAAATATGGTTCCAACCAAGAAGGTTGAAAAGACACCATATCAATTATGGCATGGAGAAGTCCCTGTGTTGTCTTACTTAAGAGTCTGGGGATGTGAGGCACTTGTGAAGCGTGATACGCCTGACAAATTACAACCCAGGACTACTAAGTGCATCTTCGTGGGATACCCAAAGGAAACAATGGGTTACTACTTCTATAATTCTTCAGAAAACACTGTTCGTGTTGCTCGATATGCTGAATTCTTTGAAAAGAATTTTATAGCTCAAGAGAACAGTGGGAGAATTGTAGAACTACTAGAAGATGTGTCACCTTCTGAAACAACTAGCAATCATCAACTTGGGGGGGGGGGGAAATGTTCAAAGAGATGAACCTCAAGTCGATGATGTTGCGATTCCACTTCGTAGATCCGAAAGGGTCGTACGTAATCCGGATAGATGGATTGGTCTAGTCGAATCCGAGGATAACGTATCAGGAGATCTCAATGAGCCTCCGAACTTCAATGCTGCATTATCAGATCCGGAATCTGACAAATGGCTTGAAGCTGCGAATGTGGAAATGAAATCCATGCAAGATAACCACGTTTGGACCCTGGTTGATCTTCCTCCTAACGCAAGAACCGTTGGGAGTAAATGGCTCTTCAAGAAGAAGACCGACATGGATGGAAATGTACACACCTATAAAGCTCGTCTCGTGGCGAAAGGTTATACTCAACGTTTTGGCGTTGACTATGATGAGACCTTTTCACCAGTAGCAGACATTAGAGCTATTAGGATTCTCTTAGCCATAGCAGCGTACTTTGACTTTGAGATATGGCAAATGGATGTTAAGACTGCCTTCTTAAATGGTTACTTAGATGAAGAAGTCTATATGGATCAACCTGAAGGGTTCATTGATCCAAAACATCCCAACCAAGTATGCAAGCTTCAAAGGTCCATTTATGGACTAAAGCAAGCATCGAGGAGTTGGAATAAACGGTTTGATGAAGAAATCAAAAAGTTTGGTTTCGTTCAGAATCCCGATGAGCCATGTGTATATCGCAAAGCTAGTGGGAGTAATGTTACTTTCCTTGTCTTATATGTAGATGACATATTGATAATTAGGAAAACACATTCCAATGTTGCAAGATGTAAAATCCCATCTTGGAAAGTGTTTTGCCATGAAAGACTTGGGAGAAGCAGCATTCATTCTTGGAATCAAGATCTATAGAGATAGAACTAAGCGGTTGATTGGACTAAGTCAAAGTTCTTATATTGATAAGATCTTGAAGCGATTCAAGATGGAGAATTCCAAGCGTGGTATAGTACCAATGCAGGAAGGACTTGGTCTATCGGTCAAACAAGGTGCTTCTACACCTGATGATGTGAAGCGTATGCAGAGAGTCCCTTATGCTTCGGCTGTAGGCTCTATAATGTATGCGGTGAGATGCACTAGACCCGATATAGCGTTTGCGCAAAATATCGTTAGCCGTTATCAACAGAATCCAGGTGAAAGTCACTAGACTGCTGTTAAGACCATTCTCAAGTACCTACGGGCTACTAGAGATTTGTTTTTGGTATATGGGGGAAATCCAGATCAAGAGCTCAAAGTGACCGGATACTGTGATGCTGGATTTCAGACTCATAGAGATGACACGAAGTCTCAGTCTGGGTACGTCTTTGTGATGAATGGAGGCGCTGTGGATTGGAAAAGCAAGAAACAAACCACATTTACTATGTCTGCAACAGAGTCTGAGTACATTGCTGCTTCGGAAGCTGCAATGGAGGCTGTCTGGATAAGGAAGTTTATTAGTGGGCTAGACATTGTCCCCACAAGTAACTTGCCTATTGACATGTACTGCGATAACTCGGGTGCATTGATCATCGCCAAAGAACCTGGAGTTCAGAAGGGCGCCAGACACTATGCCAGGAGATATCACTATGTTCGTGAGCAGATCGAACTAGGTGAAATCAAATTACTCAAAGTTCACACAGATATTAACTTAGCTGATCCTTTCACGAAAGCTTTGTCGAGGCCGAAGCTTGAAAGGCATGCCGAGGGCATGGGACTTAAATTAGCTAGTTAAATCATGTATGTCTGATGTTCGGTATTTAGATAAAGGACATTAAGCAATTTCTGTTTATATAATTAAATAAAGTATTTGATATGTGTGATTTCATTTAATGGTTAAGTTGTGTCCTATATTTGCATGTTTAATCCTTGAGTACTTGTCAAGTATTCTAAATTGTCCATTGTCGATTAACTATATGGGAATATAGTTAAACTAAGACAAAATCTGAGTGATTGGTTAGGATGGTCCCACCAAACTCACATGGTATTCATTGGATGCATACTGGACTGACCCACTAACGAATTGTCACTTTATGGATCGTCGTCATTGAGTGAAATTCGTAAATGGTTGCTTTACTTATCCTTAGACTTGAGATACAAGCAGGTCATGCATGTATGGATTGCACCTACTTGATATAGGTCTAACTATTCTGAATAAGGTAGTACAAAAGAGCTATTTTCAGTAAGTGTAGTGAAGTATGTGACTTGACACGTGTAGTCAAGAGGATTTGTTCCTTCAGCTTTGTGCTGAAGCAGATACCACTGGGCCCCTCATTGGACTAATTAAGATGTTTGCATGGCCGTGCCCAAATGAAATCTAGAGATGTCTCGATTTGCAATTTGGTAATCTTAAGTTGGTTGTGAGAATGAGAAACAGAATCGTTAAAGTATGGAATGACTTTGATCCATATCCATATTTAACACGGTATCGGTAACAAAGGGATAGTAAATGACTGTACCATTTAAATACACTTTGAGAAACTGTACTTAAATATTTCTGGGAGCATTGGCGTGTTGCTAGACGCTAACCAATGTTATTACCTTTACTATTGCAAGCTCACGTGGGAGCTGTAGGGATATGATCATGTAATAGTAAGCGTATGTCCGGATATTATATAAGCCTACGGGGTCACACGTCTCGACACCAAATGTATTAATATTAATTAATGGTTAATTAATATTTATCACGAACATTTAACGAGGTTTCGTTAAAAACTAACAGTTAATTGTTAACAGAGGGGTGTTAGTTGTAATTAGAGAGAGTTGTAATTGGATTACAATTGAGAAAAGGTTGTGGATAAGGCCTCTAGGCCGATTTCGACTAGGGCTCTATGCCTATCCCTATCTTGTTCTCCAAGTATCCAAACACTATAAATAAACCCTCTGGGTTTAAGGTTTAGATTCTGCTTTTATCAGATAAAAGAAAACTCTAATTCTCTCTCTACTCTCTCTAAATTTCGGCAACAAGAAAACCCAAGGGGGTTGCGATTTCTTGTGTGGTTCGACCAAGCCTACATCAAGAGGAGTTCGTGATCGGTTGCTAGCACATAGCATTGGTGTGTCGTGTGTGCGATCGTAGAGGGATTTGTATCAAATCCTCCAAGAGATCAAGTCAATCCGAGCTCATAAGGTAAACATGTTCTAACCGGTTAGTTAGATTAATTCATAGGTTTTTTTCCGCTGCGTACTCGTGTTTTGATAATAGTTGTATAACCCAACATTAAATGGCAACGAAGGCACTGATTGGGAAACTTCGATCACAACAGAAGATACTATTGTTAAGAATAGAAGAAGGTCATCTAAAAATACAGATTAAACGTATTCCAATATAGCGAAAATGGAATTGGTGAATAATAATGGGCAATCAGAACCAGTAGTAATGTTGTAGATGTAGTCAACAAACCTAACAAACTATTAGTAATCTAAAGAGTGTGTCATCTCAATATGATAATGGGACTAATCGTATATAGGTAGGAATTATACAAACTTTATAGGAAAATAATACTGAAAATTAATTTAAACTCTAGATACCCAACAACAATACAAATGAAATTAACCTAAAACGATGGAAGTAAATGGAGAAAGCAATCCGGAATCTTGCAGGCAAGTCGTTGATTAACCATTCAATAAAAAATATGCATTTTGGCAAAAGTGAAGGCAAGTACGGCTGTGGCAAAGATTTGGAGCCCTAATTCCATGGAGAATAGAATATGATAGTAATGTCTTATCAATTTCATTGTTTAGTCATACAAACATCGAGCAGATAGGAAACTACAATTTGTACAAACTTTTAAACCCAAATGAATAAGAACATCAAGAATTGCAAATAAAATTGAAATTCGGAACATGTAGTAACACTAATGGGTCTTATAGAACTGTAGAAAATTGCAATTAGAGAACGACATCGAGTGTAAGTTGAATACCCGATTGCAAAAGAAATAAATTTAGGAAGGGAAATTGATCGGACATACCTGGGAGTGTAGAAAGGAAGAAGAAGAGAAAGATGCAGTTTGATGGTGAAGGGTCTTGAAGACGACGACGTCTGAAATGAGTAGTTGTTGTTGCGAAGGAATGAAATCGCAATCGCCGTCAGAGTAAATCTTGTAATATATGATGGAAGAAATCGCTAGATACAGATGTGTGGAGCCGTTGAAGGAATTCGCGTAATCCTCAATGGAGGAAATGGCGAAGTAGAGATCAACGAAGGAAAACGCGAATGAATTATGTGTGAAGAAGAAGGGAACATAATGGCGGTTATTGGAGAAAAAGAAAGGTAAAGGAAGCCACGTGATGATAAAACATAAATAGGGTAGCACGTGATAGTTTATTTTTTTAAAAAATGGGTTTTTTACCCAAAAAAACTATCAAAAATTGATGGTCAATTTTTTTTTAACAAAAATGGTAATTTCGCATTTGGAGAATGCGAAATCAGGCATGGGACCAGGTTCGGTGTACGACATCTAGGCTCGGGACTGGGGGGGCTGGTGTGGTGGGACCATTTCGCATCTCGCAGGTGCGAGATTCCCCTTTTCCTAACCTATTTCGCACCTAGCAAATTCGAAATGTCATGCAGCTTTTCTTTTATTCTCTTTTCTTCCGAAAACATTACTCTCATACCTACCATCCAACATTTATCTATCATACCTACCATCCAACATAATTAAACCCTGAGAATACAAACAATAAAACCTGCAAGATTATTGTCACATGCAAACAACAAACCTGTAAAATTAAAGCTTGACAAGACTATACTCTAAAAACTGCAAACACTATACATGTACAGCAACCTGCAAACACTATACATGCATTCATTACCCATTACAAAACTGATTGATCATATACATTTATTAAAGTTTATCACATGCATACAGTATACATTTTGGAATTCCCTGTAAAGCTTGGTTGAAAGCTAACTATATCTCTATAAATGATGAACATGGAGACACAAGCAAAATCACAAACCATATCAACTGAACCAGTTCCAAAGCTATCCAGCTCTTTCTCATCTTAATATTTTGAGTATTTCACAATGTCTTCATCCACTCCGTTTCTCTTAAGATTTTTTTGGGGTGGTGAAATTTATTACAACTAGGGTGTTGTTTCGTCTGATGAATCAACCAAAATGTCCACATTTCCTATACGTGAAAGATTCTCATTTGAACAGCTTGTTGAAAAAATATATAGCCTGGTTGGTGTAAGTAGTGAAGAGTTTAGTGTGTCTGTCACACCCCGGTCAACGGTTTCGGGTGTGAGCGAGAATGGAATCATAGTCGAGGATACATAGAACACTTCTAATAATTTAAAAACTTCATAAAACATTAATTCATTTCATTGCAGCGGAAAAGATAGTGGAAACATTAATGTCTTACAATTTAAAAACATAAGTCTTAAACGATTATTAAAAGCATAAAACGGTTAAGTTGGATAGTCGGGACTATGACTCCAAGGACAGGTCCGATAGCGTTTGTAAGCCCCATTTGCATGTCTTCAAAGATGTCTCGTCAATTACCTAAGAAATCATGAATATAAAACGGGTCAACATAAAGTTGGTGAGGTTCACAGGTTTAGGACTCGATAGTTAAACAGTTGTAAAACAGTTGTAAAACAGTTTCGGTATACTTAAATATTATCAGGGTTTATTGTTGTGGTTGTATGATCTCACCTGAACCTTGATTTCAAATACTAACGATTTACCCACCCAACATCTCTTGCCCAGAGATGTTAAACAGTGCAGAATAACTGACGTGTACCCCCAGACAATCCGGAGTCAGAACTGGAGCTACCAGTTAGGGTAGGGTTGTCAACCCAAATAGATCTATTCACTAGCTATCGTTTCGTACAGAACTAATTGAAATCAATTAATGATGGGATTTCGGTTGTACAAACGTTTATAACGATAATGTACCAAGTTGGGCAATCAGTAAGAGAACAAGTAGTCATACGGCTAACAAATAAACCATAATATTAAGTAAAAAGCATTTAATCAGTTTTCATGATTTCTCCCCCAAGTATAAAACAGTTAAAAAGGAAAAGGGGCCGTGAAACTCACAGATTTCAGCAGGTAACGGTGAACAAGCAGTAAAAGACGGTAGCACGTAATGCCCTAAATAATTAAATAACATATGCATAAGGTCTATGATCATTTGAGTAACATAAGTCACCCAAGTGATACCGGTCAAGTCTTGATGTTTTAATCCGTTTGAAAACGTTTGAAAACTTGTTAACTTGTATTTATTAAATAAATACGTTCGGTGATGATTTATATTTATGTTAAATAAATATAATCTAAGAATAATCATTTTTAACAATTCAACCAAGTTTTGAACATTGAGTTTAAAGGTATAATAATGTTTATTATTATCCTCACAAGTTTGTATAATTATTTTAAGTAAATAATTATATAATTGGTTTGTTAATCTTGCAAGTTATAATTATTTTAAATAATTATGATCAACAATCATTTGATGAATAAAACAAAGTTTAAGTTCCTTTCAAATAATTATTTGTCAGAAATAATTATTAACGTTGTTTTATTTATAAAACATAGATCTTTAAGGAAAACATTTAAAGTTTTTAACATTTAATCATTTCCAAAGGTTAGTTAATATTTCAAGTTCATGAAGTACTAAATAGAAAACGTTGATAAGAATATCTATGGCGACGCTTGGATTTATAACGTTTAATTTATAAAAACTTGACTTTTATTTAAAATCTCCAACGAACGTTGGTTCATTCTTTTTGGTTACTTTGTGTTCATCAAAGTAGCATTAAAAGTCCTTGTAAATATTTTAAACCAACGATTTGTCTTGGTTTATTTTTATAAAAATCTTTTATGAAAATCTTTATTTTCAAATGTAATCTTTTTACAAAGTATTCATTTCTAGCAAGTTTTTAAGAAAGGTTAAAGCTTGTTAATAAATCCAAGTATTTATATCAAATTAATCATTTGACATAAATATTATTCTTATCAAATCTAGCAATAAATTTTATTCTTTTTGTCCAATTATTTAATCATTTGCAACATATTAAATATGTTACCTGGCTATTTTAAGAAATATATACTTTGATCCATTTTTTTATTTCATGTAACAAGTTAACATAATATAACATGGATTTTATTGTTGGTTAACATTTTCAATAAATAATATGAGTTAATAAATAATCAACCAACATATATATGTTGGGACCAAATATATATTTAAATGCAATCTACTAACATAAAATGCTAGGACATGAAATAAATATAAATAAAAATCTACTAACACTAATACATGTGTTAGGACCAAGAATTAAATATTAACAAGTAATATTAGTTAGTCTTTTTAATTCAAGGTTAAGTAAATTGCATATGAGTAATCATGATGATCTTAGGTGCACTTGAATACTTTCAATAGATTTCTTCAAGTGTTTCACCCCATTCTCTTGGCTATTTTAAGTTCCTAGAACACCATGAGAATGTTTGAAGATCATAAAGGAGAATGGGGGTTTAAGAAGAGAGATTTTGATGATTAACTCAATATGCAAATGTTATATTTACATTTCATTAATATGAAGGGGCTTGGGTTTGCAAACAACTAACTTGAAATCCATGGATTTCATTAGATCTAGGTGCACAAGGTTACTATCCATAAGGCTTCACCATTGTGTTTCACCATCTTAAATCTTAGAAGAAAAAGGAGTTTAAGAGTGAGTTGTGTTAGTTGTTGCAAGCAAGCATTCCAAGATAGAATTACATGAACATTTTGGTCTAGATTTCATGAGTGTTAATGTGTTTAGGTTGTCAAGACTTGAGAGGTTGATCATGGGTAATAACATGATAGAAAATAAGGAGAAAAAGGGTGTAGGAGACTCACAAGGTGAGCTCAAGAAAACCGAGAGAAAGAGGAGGAGGGGCGGTGGCTTCACGGTGGTCCGGCGGCGGCAAAGGGGTGGCCGACAGCTGAGCAGCGGCGGCGGCTCGGTGGCAGGGGGTGGTGGTCGGCCGGCTAGGGGAAAGAGAGGGAGAGATGGTTGTGTTTCTTGGTTGGGTGCAAGGGAACAAGGGTGTGGGTTGGGTTTCTTTTATAATCAAAAGTGGTTTGATTAACCATTGGACAATTATGTGTTGTCAAGCTTAGGTTAATTCTCACTAATCACAAGAGTAGGTGATTAGTTTTATAAGTTTTATAGAAATCTAGGAGCTTTTATAAAATATGGAGGTGTTGGGAGTTTATAAAAATTACAACTTTTTAAAATATAGTCTAAGTATATTTAATCCAAATGAATGGTAATTTTCATTTTTATAAACATTGTAGGTCCAAGTTTTATAAAAATATTAGTGGTTACAGATTTGATTAAGTTTTTATAAAACTTGTTAAACATGTGGGCTTCAAACAAATTTATTAATTTGTTTTTATTTGGGCCTAAGCCCAAATCGGGATGGAAAGGGAGAATGGGCCGAAGCCCATTCGATTTTGGTTGGTGGATGCGGGCCGAGCCCAAGGAGAAAGGGAGGGGGCTGGGCCGAAGCCCAGTCGGTTTAGGCCGCGAACGGGTCGGGCCGGGTTCTCGGTCGGGCCGTGTAAGAGAAAGGAGAGAGAGATTGGGCCGGTTCGGCCCAGTTCGATACGGTCCGCGGGTCGGGTTTCCGAGTCGAAAGATTTACTCGGTACGTTGAGGTGAACCTTTGGTTAAGTTTTCGGGTCGATCCGGACATTTTTGGGCTTATTGGGCTTACCGGGCCCAATAGGTGAAACGAGTAACTCGTTTGGCTAAGTCTTGACAACGAAATGTTTTTCATAACATTTTAATTTCATAAAACGTTCTAACAGTTTATATAGTTTGATAAAATATAAAACGTCAGATTTTTATATTTAATTTCTTATTATTAAAATTCCATTAATAATAATATGTAACATTCATGATTCACAGCTTTTCAATGCGAATTTCATAACAGTTAATCGTTTAATTAGTCACAGTTAATCATGCAGTTTAAAGCGGTAAATCACGTAATTATAACGAAGGTAAAAGTCAACAAAAGTCAACGGAGAGAGAGTTGACCTGATTTTTGGTCCGGTTGTCACAGTGTCCATGTTGTTGTCCTACGAGTTTAATGGGGTACGTGAAGTTTCGCACATCCACGATGACGGCAGTTTAGAGATGTTGTTTTTCTTGGCTGAAAGACAACCATGTTACATGGGTGACATTTATGTTAAAATGGAGGCGGTAATTCCAGCTGGTGATTCTGGTTATATTAACCAGGAACCCGAATACGAGACATGTCTGGCCAACCAAGACGAAGACGGTGGCTTTGATGTCTCTGATGAATACATCTCTGAATCAACGTCTGTAGATGATATTGAAGACATCAGGTTCGAAGAAAATTCAAGCGATGAAGACGGATACACTGAACCAGCTGCAGAATTTCAAGTGGGAATTAATCAAAGCCTATCACAAGTACCAGTGAATCAAGATATTGACACTTCGGTGTTACGAGAACTAGAAGATCATGATTTTCAAGAGGAGGAGTACATGCACTTTTGGAACGAACAAACAAATGACATTCGAGCAGGTATGTATTTTAATCGAAGAAGGATGTTAATTATGTTGTTCGCCAATGGAACATTAAGAATGGTAAAGAGATCCATGTTGAAGAAAGCAGACCTAAGAGATTCAAAGCAATATGCAAGACAAATGCTCATGACTATGTTAGTGCTACGCCAAACACTCAACCATGTAACTGGATGGTCTCTGCAACAAGGCAGGGAAATTAAAGTTCAAGTTTGTGGAGGATTGTTAAATGGGTTGGTGGACACAACTGTTACGGGTCAGCCATTCGTAACAACAACACCAGTCTTACAGCAAAGACTTTAGCAGCGTACATACACCATGCAATTGTTGCTGATATTACATATCCTGTTAAGCAGATCCAGGCCTACTGTAAGGAGACACTGAGTGTTGATGTTACTTATATCAAGGCCTCGAGAACTCGCAAGAAAGCAATTGATAATATCTATGGCAATTGGGAGTCCAACTTCCAAGAGCTGCCTAAGTATATCAGTGCATTGAAGCGGGCAAATCCACGTACTGTTGTTGAGTTGCGTCACCAAGCAGATGGGTCATCTAGTTCGTTTGTTTTTTAGTATGTATTCTGGGCGTTTGGGCCATCCATAGAAGCATTTAGTCGATGTAGACCCGTTATAAGTATTGATGGCACACATCTGAAGGGTTCTTATAAGGGAAAAATGCTTATTGCTGTTTCGAAGGATGCCAATGGGTACATACTTTCGGTAGCTTACGTTATCGTTGACGAAAAACGAATGAAAGTTGGAGCTGGTTTCTTCAACAGTTTGGAAGGCATGTAAGATCACCTGCTGCCCATAAGAGTCTTTGTGTGATTTCAGATAGACATAAGGGAAGTATAAATGCTATGAATAACCTTGAAAGCTGGAGGGAGCCAGATGCATATCATCGTTATTGCCTACGTCACATTCGTAGCAACTTTATGTCTAAGTTCAAGTCAGTTGAACTTAAGCGGCTATGATGGGGAATTGGCTCCACATCACAGCCGAGAAAGTATCGGGTTTTGGTGAGAGAGATGAAAAGTAGGAATCCAGAAGCTTGGAACTACCTTTATAAAATTGGTTTAGAGAAGTGGACTTTGTATCATGACGATGGGCATCGCCGTTGGGGTAACCTCACAACCAACATCTCTGAGAGCATGAACAATGCCTTAAGGGGTGGTCGGCTGCTACCAATAAAGGCTATTATTCAATACACCTTTGACAAGACAGTCAACCACTTTCGAAAGCACAGACAGATAGCTGTTTGTTGTAGTACTCACTTGCCCCCTCGCATCTGGGGCTCTTTTTTGATGAGCAGTGCGAAGGCTAGGGAGCACACTGTGACCAAGTTCAACCTTGATCTTGGTACCTATAGGGTCACATCAAAGGTGCACCCAAACGACGACGGTGGCAACGACTACACAGTCGCATACAGGCAAAAAACATGCAATTGCTTTAAGTGGCAAACACAAAGAATTTCATGTTTACATGCAATTGCAGTGTGTAATTACAGAGGTGAAGGTGCCGATGTGTCTAAAATTATCAATAAGGTGCATAAGACAACAACTTATCGCCATCAATACCAGAGTGATTTTTTCCCACTTACACACCCAGATACATGGAGTGATCCCACTTGGAGCATTAGAGTAAACCCCGATAAGTTGATCAAATCTAGGGGAAGAAAGAGATCAGCAAGGTTTCACAATGAGATGGATGCTCACCACCCCGAAGAAGCCGACCCTAAAAAATGTTCGATTTGTAGGCTTCCCGGGCACAACATGCTTAAGTGTCCCAACGGGCGTTATTAAATAATAATTACTATGTGCTTAATATGTATGATCGAGTTAATTAGTTGATCATTCAAATAAAATCTATTTATGGGAAATGGCCATCTTAACGTGTCGTTTTCACCCATTATACATCGTATTTAGATTTTATATTTCAAACATGAAACATAGTTTTATAACAATCTTTTCATTCATATATCATACATGCTAAACGGAGGTACGAGTGATGATATACAAGAGGTACAAAACTGCCAATCAACAAGATTTTCAATATTTTTAGGTTTAGATGGCCATCTTAACGTGTCATTTTCACCCATTATACAACGTATTTAGTTTTTGCATTTCAAACATAAAACATAGTACTTATAACAAACTTTTATTTCATATATCATACATCCTAAACAGAGGTACGAGTGTTGTTATACAACACCTACAAAACAGACAAACATCAAGATTTTCGAAAGCAACAAAGCGCGGCTTCATCCTCCAAGTATTTATCTTCTTCTTCTTCTTCCTCCAGCGGTTGTTGTTCTGGGTTTTCAGGTAACCAATATGGTGGAGGTGGAGGTAGAACAACCGGTGGAGGTAGAACAACAGGTGGTGGAGTTGGATGCGGAGGTGGAGGTTGACGATAAACAACAGGTGGCGGTGGAGCTGGGACCATAATACCTTGTTGTGGAGGTGGAGGTTGGGGTTCCCGACGTCGCAAATGATTGTAGCGTGCCGACCTAGCTCCATGGTATTCGACTGAGTCTCTCGGGGGTGTTGACATCAGGAAAATTATGGAATTGTTCGAGTGTTTCAAATAGATTGATTCTGGTTTGTGAACTAAAATGTAGGTGTTTACAGTCTATTTATAAGTGTTCCTGGTTCGTGAAATGTCTCAACGACTATATTAACGGCTATAAAATTTGAACGGTCAAATTTATTTTTTAATTATATATTTTTTTAATTATTTATTTTTTTAATTATTTATTAAATATTTATTTATTAATTATTTATTTTTTAATTATTTATTATTAAATTTATTTAATAAACGTGTCCCAACCATTCATCATTTCAAACGGTAGTATATAACGGCTATAAATTTTGGAATGTCAAGTTTATTTATTACAAACATTAAATAACAATAGAAAATACAAACATTTAAAGTAACAACAATAGAAATTACAAACATTTAGTGACCATGACCACGCCCTTGGGGATTATATAGTGGCCCACCGGATATCGGACATCTAGTTGGGTTTCTTCATCGACGACCACGTCCTAATTGTTCAGCGTCATCGTCCGGTTGATCTTTAGATGTGGACTCGTCGTTTCCTCTATACATTATTGGTGTTAAATCCCCCTGTAAGGTGGGCCATTGTAGTCCTCTTGGTGAAATCCCTGTTGGTGGTAGTTTGGAGTATCAAATAAATTAAAAAAAGAATCATTTGAATACTCTGGCTAAGTCTGGGTTGGCTCTGGTGGTGGGGTGTATAATAGTCTTGATTATCCGGAAATGATATACTTGACGGGCCACCTTCGTTCGAAAAATGTTGAAACCCAAAACCCACCAACCTCGTTATGCGACGGATCTTGGTTTGACAAGGGGGAGTACCCTGAACCACTTGCTTGGCTATTCCAATTTGTAAAAGCAGAACCAACAGTTTGAGAGAATACATTAAGTTCAAACATTGAACTACTAGATTCTGAATTTTCAGTATTGTTGAAATTTTGTTCATTTCCTACAAGTGGTTGACGAAAATCATAATAATGATCCCCGTTCATAAAAAGGTCTTGCCTTGTAGCCGGTCGCTCGATATTATAAGGAGGTTGCGTTGGAAAATCAAACGGGTTCCATTGGCTAGCCAGATGGGACGTTTGATAGTCCAAGTGATGTTGTGCACCGGCAAGATTCAAATATTGTGCCGCCAGCTGTTGAACCCCACCCATTTGATCATTAAGATTATACGGGTTATCTTGGCTGGACATTCGATGCATCTCACCAAGAGCCTGACCCTACAATGTTATCCAAGTAAACAAGTTTTTATATTTTTTTAAATAATATATATATATAAGAAATAATAAAGACTTACCAATATTTCAAATCTACCACCAATATTTCCGTCCCTCGTGGAGGTTCCAGTTTGGGCACTTGGATTCTGAACAAAAAAGGCGGTTCTCTCCAAGAACCATGACATGTACTCCGGGCTAGCCTTGTATTCACCACCACATGCTGACCTCGTTACAATGTTGGCCATACGATTAACCCAGTGAGCCACAAAATGTGCATGGTATTCCTTCCAGTCTTTTGAACCAGATCTTCCCGAGTAACTATGTAATGTGTTGTGTTGCTCGCGTGTTAGGAGAAGGTTTGTGGGGACTGTTTGAAACAGTCCAAACTGTCTCATAACCCTGTTGGGTACGTATGGCTCAACAACCTCAAAATATATAAGATACGTGTCACACTTCCAACACGCACTCCCCTTTTTGTATCTCCGATTAATTTGGGTTTCAGCATTTACATACGGCATCCAAATAAACTATTCAAAAAAATATTAAAGTTAATATAGAATATAATAATTTTTAATAAAATTTGTTTATTACATTTTTTATAAATAACCTGGTCGGTGTTTAAACACTGAAACACAGAACGATAATGAGCCATTGAATGCTTTGCTACGCCAGACCAGCTTAGGCTACCACGCCACCTGCAAACCATTAATATGAAAGTGTTAAAACTTAATAGTAGATAAAAATGATAAAAAAATTTCACACAAGTTGTGATTAAATTACCTTCCACCAAATGGTCCATCAAATTGGAACGTCTCTTTAATTTTTGTTGCAATTTGGGGTATTCTTTCCCATGCCCAAAGTTGCAACAACATTAAAGAGCCACTAATCTCTATGGCTGAGGGCTCTGCAACTTTGCATAAATTCCTATAAAGATAGGCGAGAGCTGCACTACCCCAGCTGAGCTTTCCACACTCTTCAAAATTTTCTAAGTTTTGCAAATGATAATAATACACGGTACTTCCTGAATGGTCAGGAAAAACAGTACCACCTATTAGGTGGAGTACAATGCATCTTGCCATTTTCAAGCACTCTTCATCTCCAGCGTCGTTTCCTGGCCAATCATTCTCTATTTTTTATAATAGAGAAGACAACCTAAGAGTGTTGTTGGTAATGTCTACCCCCTGCAGTGACAGCCCAAGTAGACGTTGACAACGTTGCTGTTTTTCTTGTGCATCCCACCTGTAATTTGTGCCAGATATTACCTGGTCACCAAGAGGTAAACCCCATAGCATCTGAACATCTTGCAGGGTTACCGTGGCTTCACCAAACGACAAGTGAAACGTGTGTGTTTCGGGCCGTCACCGCTCCACAAGTGTTGTTACAAGATGTTGGTCTATCTTGTCATAGTAACATTGTAACACCCCTCCAAACCCGGATTTTTTGATGTATTTCATCAACTTTTTCGGGAAATTATTATCTCTTATTTTTTTGATCAAAAAATTTCAAAAACTTTGATCACACCGTCTAACTTTTAGACGATTATCTCTAAAAGTTGTAGAGTAATATAGATGGTAGGCTCGGTGATTAGTGCCCAAAAATATCAACTCGTTATTTCGGGGACCAGGATATATTTGAGCTCCTGCCATTGATGATAGATTGGATGGAATATTTAGATTGAAAATCTTTTTAAAAAATTAGGAGAAAGATGATTGAAAGATGGAGAGTTGAATGTGAAAGAATGAAAGATGGAAAGTTGAATGTTAAAAGAAATCGTTTAAAAAGTCGGTTTTTATAAAAATTTTAAATGAAGGGGGTGAAGTAATTAAAGTTGGTTGGGTGTGAGTAATTAAAATTGGGTGGGTGGGTGTGTGGCATGCATGACATGCATTCATCTTCGGTCGGTAATAAAGGTGGCTGACATTTCGCACCTGGGAGGTGCGAAATAGGTCTCGGAAAAGGAATCTCGCATTTGCGAGATGCAAAAAGGGCCCACCACAGCTGACTCGTCGGACCCGAGCCTGGCGATCGTCCACCGAACCTGGTACTAAGGCTAATTTCGCATTTAGGAGATGCGAAATGCCCATTTTTGTTAAAAAAAAATTGAACACCCATATTTGATGATTTTTTGGGTAAAAAACCCATTTTTGAAAAAAAAAGCGTGATAGTTATATCCAATAGTTGGTAAATGTGTAATAGGAGGAATATGATATTTTTCAATTTTGTAAGGTATATACGAAATTTTTCAAATTTGAAATATATTTATCATCAAAACATTAACAAAATAGTTTGTAATCATGTATTTAACTAAACCAGCCTTTGACAAAACTCCATTTGGTCGGGAATCCCATGTGAGACGTAATATTTTTTCAAGAAGCGTCAGTTAATGGAATCATAAGCCTTTTCAAAATTACTTTAACTAAACAAGCCCCTTTGAATGTTTAAGCCAAGCAATAACTTCATTCACAAAAAGAGGCCCATTCAAAATAAACCGGCCTTTAACAAACACGAATTGGGTCTCGCTTATGACATTGCTCACACAGTTAACCAAAGTCTTAACGATCACTTTATAAACGGGACCCACCTAACTTCTTTCGGTGTTGCTTGCTGTTCTGCTATGTTACCGTTTGGTGAATAATTTGTTGCTCTTAAAAAAAAAGAAAGTAATATAATGTTTCCTATCCCACTTCCCAACAAATCAAGCATGGGACTATGGGCCAATATAATGGGCCGAATAAGGTAGTCCATAAACAAACCAAAATAACACACAACACCTTTAAAATCCCTACCGAAACGGCGAAACCCTAGATTTGCAGTTGTTGCTTTGGGACTAGACGCTCTTCGTACTCCAGGTATTTGCCTCTTTTTCTCGATCATAACACATCAATAAGCCTCATTTATTTGCCCCCTTTTCCCGTAATCAAACACTGATTTCTGTTCTTTCATGTGCCACTAGATCGATATCAATTGGAGATCGTTTGTTTCTTAAGCAATGGCGCTGGTGAGTTCTTCGTTTCCAATTCTTTTTTCTTTTAGTTTTTATTGAGTTCTATTGAGTTTAGACGGATTTAGGGTTTTTATTTGCCACTCTACTGTTTCGATTTGTGGAATGATTTCATTGAAGCTTTATTGGATCTATATGACTATATGTTGACTTGATTCTTGTTATGTTTTGTTCTCGTGTAACAATACCTGAGTTTTGATGGATTTTTACATTGAATTTAAGCTGATTTGGTGGTTTGAAGCTTATGCTATAGTTTTATGTACTTTAAACTCTTGACTCTGTGATTTGATTGTAGATCTTGCATGCTGGAAGGCAAAATAAGAATGTTTACAAGTCTCTAATTGCTGCTGAATATGTTGGTGTTCAAATCAAAATGTCTGATAATTTTGAGATGGGTGTATCAAACAAGACTCCTGAGTTTCTTAAGATGAACCCTATTGGAAAGGTATACTGTTTTGGTTTGATCTGAGTTTCACTTAAAAAAAATAAGATGCAAACTTTGTAAGTTTTTTACATCTTATGATTTTCACTAATGCAGATTCCTGTTCTTGAGACTCCTGAGGGACCTGTTTTTGAGAGCAATGCGATTGCTCGCTATGGTGAGAAACAAACTAATCTTTCGGTTTATTTTTTTTTATGAAAAATTTATGTGGTGGTGTTTATCTTGTCATCTTTGTTGTTGCAGTTGCTTTTGGAAGTTCTCTCCTTGGTTCTTCAGCAATAGAATATGTAAGTTTTGTATTTTCATTTTGTGTTCATATTTTGAAATGAAGCTTACATATATAAATTTTCTATTGCAGGGACAAATCGAACAGTGGATTGATTTCTCCTCATTTGAAATTGATGTTAATATTAGGGGATGGTTCATGCCAAGATTGGGATATGCCAACTACATCAAACCAGTTAGTCATTCTTTTGTTTCTGCAGCTTTTATAAAGCTCTTATATTGTTAGTTATCCTTTATGTGATT
Organism: Deinandra increscens subsp. villosa; assembly: GCA_039602395.1. Taxonomy (NCBI): domain Eukaryota; kingdom Viridiplantae; phylum Streptophyta; class Magnoliopsida; order Asterales; family Asteraceae; genus Deinandra; species Deinandra increscens. The sequence goes on along the minus strand of JBCNJP010000020.1, from coordinate 3,374,382 downwards.
TTATATATTTTTGTTTATCATGATAATATTATGTGTTTATTTATCAAGTTCGAGGAGACTTGTATTTCTGGTGTGAAGAGAGGTCTGGAATCTTTGAACACATACCTTGCTACACATACATTTCTGGTTGGTGACTGTGTGACATTGGCTGACATCATCATGACATGTAACTTGTTGTTGGGTTTCAAACTATTGATGCCCAAGAGCTTTACATCTGAGTTTCCTCATGTTGAGAGGTATTTCTGGACCATGGTTAATCAACCAAATTTTAGCAAGATAATGGGTGAAGTGAAGCAGGCAGATGCTCCTATTCCTCTTCCTTCTGCAAAGAAAGCAGATGCAAAACCAAAATCTGAGCCTAAAAAGGAAGCTCCTAAACCAAAAGAAGAAGCCCCTAAACCCAAGCCTGAATCTTTAGAGGAGGATGAGGCACCAAAGCCTAAGGCAAAGAACCCTCTTGATCTTCTACCTCCAAGTAAGATGGTTTTGGATGACTGGAAGAGGCTCTACTCCAACACCAAGACTAACTTCCGTGAGGTGGCAATTAAAGGTGCATTTTTTTTCATGAAATTTATATTCTATTTGTGCCTGGAACTCAGGCCTCTGCAATCTGCATTAGTACTATTTTGCTTATAGTTCTCTTAACGTGACAACTGCAACTTGTTTTCTCATGAATGGGCTTGATTATGTTTTTCTAACTGGGTAAACATAAGAAACTAGCTTAAAAGAATATCTGTAAAATGTCTTAAAAATTGTTATAACTAGGGGGCCTATTAAAACCAATGAACCGACCTTTTGACTGGCCCAAGAACTCCCAGAACAAAAGAATGGTCCTGTCTGTGGACCTTATTTGGTTTTGGTCCTGACCTGGTCCGATTCTTTACCCAAGGGGTGGGCATCTTGTTAACTGACCCGGAACACACAAAGTTCTTCTGGGTCTCCTTTTTAAGTTTTCTTTTTTTACCTTTATTTAGGTTTGGTCCTGGGCTAGCTTGCTCTCATGGTCGTGTCCTATATGATAATCCTAGGTGTAACTGTACTTTTAAGAAATTAAATTTACTAAATAATTTTACTTATAACGTATAGATTTTTTATGAAATAAATTGAAAACTGTCAACCTTTTCACCTTTGGTTATTTTGCCACCTGTTTTGTTTGTGAGTTTCATTACATATACTGTTGGTGATGGTTTTTTTGTTCTTTTACGCCAATATAATGGAAAATCATCATGCTACGTGGAAGAGAAGATTAATGTGCCTATCTTTTATCAACGTTTTGCTGTTGTTATTATCAGGTTTCTGGGACATGTTTGACGCAGAGGGTTACTCTCTTTGGTTTTGCAATTACAAATACAATGACGAGAACACTGTCTCGTTTGTTACCATGAACAAGGTTGGTGGATTCCTGCAGCGTATGGATCTTTGCCGTAAATACGCCTTTGGAAAGATGTTGATCATCGGAAACGAGCCACCCTACAAGGTGAAGGGTTTGTGGTTGTTCCGTGGGCCAGAGATCCCCAAGTTTGTAATGGACGAGTGCTATGACATGGAGCTCTACGAGTGGACCAAGGTTGACCTTTCAGACGAGGCACAAAAGGAACGCGTGAATCAGATGATCGAGGATCAGGAGCCGTTTGAGGGTGAGGCTCTTTTGGATGCAAAGTGCTTCAAGTAGACTTATTGGTGGTGTTTCAAATGTGGTGTGTTGTTTTGGAACTATGTTTTGTGATGTTGTTCAAGGTACTATATAACTTAAGTCAGTTTTGATTTTTATATATTTACTGTTTTTGGTCTAGATAAGATTGAATGTCTAATCACGAAGCTTTTAAGTTGTGTAATTTACTTGATATATTTTGATTTCTCTAGCTTTGAGTAATAATAAAGAGTTAATTACACAAGTGCCCCCTATGGTTCTGAAAGTATCACCATATGTCCCTTTGGTTTTTACTCTATTCATGACTAACAAGTTACAAAAGTTGTCCTTGTTATTTTGTTAACACTCAAAGTAGCCTAGCCCCTTATATATGTCGAAAGGGTTAAGTTGTCAATTTATTCAAATTTAACAATAAAATCAGCAAAAGTTAGGCTCAAACAAAATAAAATTGGGATTACAGAAGTCGAACTTAAAATTTAAAAAGTTAGTATCTAAAGGTGTTATTTTGCCGGAACCTCAATGACGATCTATATAATTAACTCTAGAGTAAACATTCTTTATGTTTTATATATGTTTTAAAGAAGGTCATATGTCTAACTAGAGATCAACCGCGCGTTGCTGCGGTTAATCGGGTATATCATGAATGAGAGATGTTAAAGTGAATATGTAGAACTAACACTTTATATCATTCTACCATTAGTATTATTCTTCTCCACTTGTGTAGATACAAATGAATGGGTGTTTAGTAGGTAATATATGATGAATAGTAATAAAAAGGGTTGTATCGAATGATGTGTGGGTGTAGTTTTGCTATTTGGAGTTGTAATAATTAGAATGTTGTTTTAGCGTTCAACAATTCTTATTATTTAAGAAATATATTACATTAAAGACGAAAGATGACATTCTTGTGAAAGGTATAACAAAATAATTTAGCGCAATTAAAAAGGCAGATCAAGCCTAAAATAAAAGGGCATGCAAGTAAAAATGTAATAACATAAATACATTTTTCTTGTTAAAAAAAATCGGTTTACAACATAACTTCACTCATAATTTTCTAACATAAGTGCTAGGTATGAATTGAAGTGATTATAAATTCATTTTAATTTTATAAATTACAACTAAACACACAACCTAAACCCAATTTGGAAAAATCTAAAATTGAATATTAAAGGATTAATGTATCAACACAAAATTGCTATATTCGAAACCAAATAACCATTGAAAAATGTCATTTTTTTTGTCAAGAAAATTAAAACTATTTGTGACAAAAGAAGATTTACAGCTCAACCCAACCCAACCCCTTTGAGTTTTGACCAAACACGTTTTTTGACCCATTAAGCCCTTATGACCGAACCTGTTTTGACATGCTATTATGCCTCTCCATCTTGCCACCTCTACTATTTGAGAACAGAAGTCGTTTTTATCAAAACTAAGTTAGATGTGAAAGTTGTATAATGTATTAGTAGAAGAAAAAAATATAAATTCACTTTAATTATATAAATTACAACTACACATAACCTAAACCCAATTTGTAAAAATCCAAAGTTGAATCTTAGAGGAGTAATGTATCAACTAAAAATTGCTATATTCGAAACCAAATAACCATTTAAAAATGTTATTTTTTGTGTAAAGAAGATTAACACAAACTATTTGTAAGAAAAGAAGATTTAAGGCTCAACCCCACCCAACTCTTTTGAGTTTTGACCAAACACGTTTTTTGACCCATCAAACCCTTATGACCAAACCTATTTTGACATGCTATTATGCCTCTCCATCTTGCCACCTCTACTATTTGAGAACAGAAGTCGTTTTTATCAAAACTAAGTTAGATGTGAAAGTTATAAAAGAAAAAATAGAAGAAGTAAAAAGGAAAGGAGTGAAAGGAAAAGAAGAAAAAAATGTTGAAATCGTTGGAGAATGGATTCGGACCCGGGTCTGCCCGGTTGAAGTATGTAGACTCAACAATCCACGCTGATTGCAATCCATGGCTATTTTTGAGACAAAATGTATATATATAGTTAATGTTTGTATGGTATACAAGTTGGACTATTAGCGCGTTGCTGTTAGAAGCACGTGTCGTCGTACGATGATAGCCAGCATGTAAAAACCTCAATGTTAAATGTTAGAAGAAGAACTGCTACAAATATTTTCAATAAGAATAACAAAACACACGGAACAAATTGGAAAATACCAAACAAAAGCAACCACAATTCCTGTGATAGCCAACAATGTTAAGGTCATAAAGCTGATATAAATAATAAACAATACAACTCTACATTTGAACAATAATTAAAACCAACATCACAAACCTACCATAGAAAGCTGGAAAAAAACCATATAAAAAACAATATGGTAGAGGACTTGGAGAAAACACACCACTTTGACCAACTTGGCAACTTCTAAATTGAATGCTACTAACCCTTTCAAGTTGGTCCAATAGTAACACAAACCGAAATAACATGCAGCAAATAAAAAAGAACTAAGCCCCAAGCACAAATCAAAATAGCAAATCACATACAAACACTCCTAACAGAGCAAGAAAGCGTGAATCTCCAAAATGCATGTTTTTTCTAAAACCTTGGTGAATAGAAAGACAAATACAACTCATTTAGAGAAATCGGTGCCTACAAAGCAGTAAAACAGAGGATGATTTATGAATTAAGAGGGAACAATTGTAGTCAAAAGAAAGACAAATTATAAGTAAACAAAGGATAACACGAATTAGAAAAATCGGCCTAGTTAAAAGCCAAAATCAAAGGTCGAATTTGAAGAATGAATACCTGCGAGACAGAGCAAACCATAATCCATACAAACACCTGACCAAAACAAACAAAAAAAATCACTGCATAGTCTAAACAAAAGCTAAATCAAAAACCTAAAAATCATGACCACTCACATAAATACCTAAGCTTTCATCCGCCCTTTACAGCTCCTCATCCGAAGAAGAAACTTGATGTTTCATTCTATTCTGTTGATTGTGAGATATCGATTGCTGGTTGTCTTCGTCATGGAAGAAATGTACGGCTTCCATTCGTCATCAAGTTACACGATTTCACCGGCGGAGAACCTCGGATTTCCCTCAACCGTCGATCAAAATTTCAAGATGAAATCGAAGAAGAGGCAACATATCAGGGGCTTGTAACTTACCTCGATGGAGACATCGTTCGATTCGGGGTTCAATAGAAACCCTAGAACAAAATTTTAGAGAGAGAGATGTGTCGGCAACAAAAGAGATCGATTTGACAACTTCAAGAGAGATCGATTTGGTGAGACGGAGACCTTCAAAAGAGATTGATTTCGCATATGTCGCAGATCATCGTATATGTGGCCAAGATTTGAGGCGGTGAGTCGTTGAATCGGAAGAAAAAGAAAAGATTGTTTGAGAAAGATGAAGAGGGATGAGAGAGCAAACCGTCGACTGGAAGAAGAGTACAGTTTATGGGCAAGCAGAAGCTGTGACAGGCGGACAACCACATCTTTCGCATGCATTATATGGTTGCACCAAAAAAGAAACTATATTGTAAGCTATGCATTGTAATTTGTACGATATGCAATCAAAGATGTACAAAAAGTTGAAAAATGTCAGTAAAATAAAAAGAATAAAAAGGTTGTGCTTTTCCCTGGTTTCGAACCTTGGACAATAGGCCCAAAGAAAATACACATAACCAGTTGGGCTAAATGACTTCATTGCCAATATTCAGAAGAGATTGTATATAACATAAACAATTTTCGATTCATAAATGCACGATTCCATAGGCTGAGTTTCAGATTGTATATATATACAACGAGATGTTCACCCACCCCGCGCGTTGCTGCGGGGTTGAATTTTTATACTGAACGAAAGTAAAAAAAAAGTTAAGTGGTATAAAACGTAAAAGTTTAAAAAGTCAGAGGATTAAAAAATTAAGGAGTATAAAACGTAAAAGTCTAAAAGTCTTGTGATGAAAGTATAAAACTATATAAAATATACTAAGTTAAGTGGTATAAAACGTAAAAGTCTAAAAGTCTTGTGGTGAAAGTATAAAACTATAAAAGTATACTAAAAACGAAAGTATAAAAGTTAAAAATTTCGTGGCCAAAGTAGAAGACAACAAAACTTAAAACAACAAAAAATTTAAAAGTTAGAGGGTAAAAAAGTCAAGGGGTATAAAACGTAAAAGTCTAAGAGTCTTATAGTGAAAGTATAAAACTATAAAAATATACTAAAAACGAAAGTAGAAAATCTAAAAGTTTTGTAGCCAAAATAGAAGACAACAAAACTTAAAATAAAAAAAAAACTTTAAAAGTTAAATAGTACAAAAAGTAAGAGTATGAAACAATGTGGCCAAATTATGAAAACTAAAAGTTTACTATTACGTTAAAAAGAAAAAAAATAAGTCGTAAAAACTTAAGGGTAGAAAGCGTTAAAGCACCAAAGTTACGTGGCCAAAGTTTAAAAAATTAAAAATCTACTATTTATCTTTAGATTTTGACTATAAAAGTATAATAAAAACGAAAGTATAAAAGTTAAAAATTTCGTGGCCAAAGTAGAAGGCAACAAAACTTAAAACAAAAAAAATTTTAAAAGTTAGAGGGTAAAAAAATCAAGGGGTATAAAACGTAAAAGTCTAAGAGTCTTATAGTGAAAGTATAAAACTATAAAAATATACTAAAAACGAAAGTAGAAAATCTAAAAGTTTCGTGGCCAAAATAGAAGACAACAAAACTTAAAATAAAAAAAAAAACTTTAAAAGTTAAATGGTACAAAAAGTAAGAGTATGAAACAATGTGGCCAAACTATGAAAACTAAAAGTTTACTATTACGTTAAAAAGAAAAAGATAAGTCGTAAAAACTTAAGAGTAGAAAGCGTCAAAGCACCAAAGTTACGTGGCCAAAGTTTAAAAAATTAAAAATCTACTATTTATCTTTAGATTTTGACTATAAAAGTATACTAAAAACGAAAGTATAAAAGTTAAAAATTTCGTGGCCAAAGTAGAAGACAACAAAACTTAAAACAAAAAAAAATATAAAAGTTAGAGGGTAAAAAAGTCAAGGGGTATAAAACGTAATAGTCTAAGAGTCTTATAGTGAAAGTATAAAACTATAAAAATATACTAAAAACGAAAGTAGAAAATCTAAAAGTTTCGTGGCCAAAATAGAAGACAACAAAACTTAAAATAAAAAAAAACTTTAAAAGTTAAATGGTACAAAAAGTAAGAGTATGAAACAATGTGGCTAAACTATGAAAACTAAAAGTTACTATTACGTTAAAAAGAAAAAAAATAAGTCGTAAAAACTTAAGGATAAAAAACGTCAAAGCACCAAAGTTACGTGGCCAAAGTTTAAAAAATTAAAAATCTACTATTCATAAACAATTTCCATTGTATATATATATATAATGGGTTTAAGATTATCATGGGCACTTTCATTATTTTGCAACATCTTGTCCGATTTTTGTTTTAAACAAATAGCTAGAATTTTTCACTTATGTATACATTGATAGCCTGATGTGCACTCAAAGAAACAACTTACAACCTCTCTCACGATTGAAAGTGTTCTAATTGAGTCATTGAATAAGGGCTGCGACCCATTCAGTATTTCATGCACGTGCAAATTAGTCTTTGCACAAGTTAAGTCAATCATTTGAATTACTTCTTTAGATTGTTGAGAGTCATGGGTAAATGCCTTGTATTTTTGTACAAACGAGAAGTTTGTTTTGGGTAAGAAGGATAAGAAGAAATTTCAGTCATTGGATTTTGATCAAATAAAAAGAGAAGAAGGGGTATTTTAATCTTAGCCACTTTTGTTGACTTTTTATCTACTTCCCTCTATTTTTTTTAAACATTCATAACTTTCACGTACAACATTATTTTTAAAAAAAATTAAACCATAAAAACGAGCATTTTTTATCTTTAAAACACGTATAATGTTGCTATATAAAAGATGAAAAAACTACTCCTTCGATTTTTGACACAATGTTCAGATCATTGTGTCATATTGTCGTCGTGTCAAAAGTATATATACTGTTGCTATATATAAAATTAAATACTCTTTCGGTTTTTGGCAACATATGAAACAATGATCTGAACATTTTGACACAATATGACACAATATGACATAATGATCTAAACATTTTTGACACAATGATCTAAACATTTTAACACAATGACACAATGATCTGAACATTTTGATACAATCGGAAGAGTAAAAAAAAAATAATTTTATATATAACAACACTGTACGCGTTTTAAAAATAAAAAACGCTCGTTTTTATGGTGTAATTTTTTTTAAAAATAATGTCGTATCTAAGAGTTATGAAGGTTTAAAAAATGGGGAGAATTTGATAAAAAGTAAAAAATACTCTTCTATCTATTGTTTTCTTTAGTTTTTCACTCTAATTCTACATTCAAAAATTTTGGGCCATATATCTCCATTTAATTGAAGATTTAATGGCTATGATTTTTTCTTATCCTTGTTATCCAAAATTAAACTTCTCACAATAACCCACCCTCAGTTATAGACGTTCATTGCTATTCAATAAACATCAGATACTGAGTGAAGATACCTTTGATCATTTTTCAATTGGTATTAGAGCATAATCCTGGTGCTTGCGTGAGGCAATCGAGTGTAAGATATCAAATCCATGGTAGAAGAAAACAAAGCATATCAAACTCAAGTCGTACCCCGTTTTGATGGTGATTACAGACACTGAAGTCTGGTGATGGAGACACTGCTTAGGTCCAAGGAGTATTGGCCTGCCGTAGAAGTTGGATTAAGTGAGCCAACAACACGTACTACCTCACAACCAAGCAACAAACACAATTGGATGCAATGAAACTAAAGAATCTAAAGGCTAGGAACTACCTGTTCCAGTTTATAGACAAGCAAATCATTCACATCATGACTCAAACGACCACCACCAAGCATATATGGTCAGCAATGAAGAACACATATCAAGGTACATCACGTGTTAAGAAAGTTCAGCTGCATAGATTGCGTAGAAAGTTTGAAGTACTTGAGATGAGATGAAGGAAGGAGAGAGTGTGACAGACTACTTTTCTAGAGTGATGATTGTAGCAAATGAGATGAGGAACTATGGTGAAGACAGGGGAGATGTCAAAATTGTTGAAAAAGTGCTTCGTTCCTTGAATGAGAGTTTCAACTGCATAGTATGCTCCATAGAACAATCCAAGGATACTGATGTGATGACTCTTGATGAACTTCAAAGCTCCCTTCTAATCCATGAACAGAAGATCACGAAGAGGAGTAGCAGTGATGAGCAGGCCTTGAAAGTTGATAGTGACACTTATTTTCGACCATAAAGTGGTTTGACTCATGGATGGCTCTAGTAGTTGTATACCGCATGATCATATGGATGATAGTGTGTAAGAGTTTTGTAATTTAATTGAGAGCATTTATGGTAGGTTCCGTAAAAAATATATGAGTGTAAATCTGTAAAATTTGAGGTTTGGTTGTGAGTGGTTGTAAGTAGATGAGAGATAAAAAGTTTAGTAAATCTCCATATTTGATTAAAAAACTCGTGATTTGCTAAAATTTAAGAATTGAAAGAGAGAGAAAAGGTAATAATAAAAATATAAAAAATATTATTTAATTACGATAGTGAGTGAAAGAAAAAAAAAATATAATAAAAGTATAAAGTATATAGATGGAGAACCTGTCCTGAATGCTTTAACAAGTTGTTAAATGTACTAAGGGCATGTGGTATAAATGGTGTGATATCTTGGTGTTATCATGCCACGTAGGCGATGACTGGATAACACCATCTTTCAACACCATGTGTGGTATACATGGTGTGATGGTGTGGTGTTGAAAGATTATTTTGTTAATTTTTTTTACTTTTTTCAAATTTAAATAATACTTAAACATTTTAATTAATAAAAATAAAACATTACAAATACTAGAAATTACAAACGCTTAAAAATAAACTACTCCGAAGATAATTTTTTCCTAATCTTCTCCTTCTCCTCCTCTAAAAATTGTCGATCCTCTTCGCTCATCTTCGACGTGTCCACGCTCAACATACGCATTTGTTCAATGCGTAATTTTTATTTCTTCAAATCCGTTTTTTCATTTTGAATTCGAATCTTATCCTCCCTCAACTTTGTACGTTTCATTTGCTCTTGGTTGAACAAATGAAGTTGCTCCATGAAAGCGTCGTCTTCCTTCTTTTTCTTTTTCTTGCCGTATTGCTTTTTTCTTCCCCACCGGCCTTGCCAACATCTTGAGTTCCTCCTCCTCCTCCTCCAAGTTGACCGTGTCGTTAAGGTCAACATTACACTGTCCCGTTGAAGCCGATCCCATAAGACTATCCATATCAGTGGATGATCGTTTCTTTCCGCTCGAAGTCGTAAGATCCATAATCTCATTAAATTTGAGAGATTTGCTCAAAATTTCATAATGCTTGATGAGATGTGCCGAGTTATGATCGTCACGATAACGATCGATGACTAAGTTTAAAAAGTCGACATCGCTTGACCCACTTGGACGATGTCTTTTGAGTCCCATAACAATGCAATGAAACTTCCCAACTTTCCTTTTAATGTCGAACCATTTGCTATTAAGCTTATCGTTGTTTCGAAAGAATACATCATTCACATTTGCTTTCGATTTCTTGATCTCGTGGAATTTTTCACTAACACGAGACCAAAACGCTCCTTTCCTTTGAGAGTTCCCTACAAAAAAAAAAAAAGAATTAGATTGATAAAATATAAGTTAAAAAACTTTAAAACTTTTTTTAAAGAAAATTAAAATTTATACCATATTTTGGATCTTCCGACGTATCGACATACGCACGAACTAAATCCAACTCTTCCGACGTGTCCCATTTCTTATTCCCTTGCGGTTCAAGCGTTCCAACAACTTTCTCTTTGCCCCTACGTCGAGTTTTTTTAGATGATTCGGGGGCTTGTGTATCCGGGATGATTTCCAATTCGTCGTCTTCTTCAACGGGTGTTTGTGGTCTTGATTGTGAAAACATTTGTGGTGGATGTTGGGATGGTGGGAATTGAGTTGTTGGTATTTGACCCCATGCCGCGTAATTTTGGTACGAGGGGTTCGGGTTGTAGGCTTGTGGTGGAATTTGGCCGGGACCCACGAATAACGGGTTATGTTGTCCCGCAAATGTTGGCATATTCCACGGGTTTTGATTGTTTGGATCTTGGTTAGGATTCATTGTGGTGGTGATTAAAAAATATAAAGAGAATATAGATGAAGAAAAGTAGAAAGTTAAAAAAAAGGGTGTTAAAAATGAGGGAAAAATGAGTTTTTATAGGTGAAATTGATTAATTTTTTTTTTAAATCAACCAACGGATCATTTTTTGACTGTTGGTAATGGTCGAATTTGCACAACACCCTCCAACAACGCCATTACAATCTTCACAGCTAGCTTCCACGTCAACCCAAAACACGGGGGTGAGAGGCGGTGTTCAACGACGTTTTGACGTTAAACGCCCTCCACAACTGACCATACCGCGTGTCCTAATAGACTAAGGTGATAATACTATTAAACGCCGGCTCTTATTTGTTTAAAAATCAAATATCAAGACAATTAAAAAAAATACAAAGATTTATTTATAGTTATTCGATTTTGGTTAGCTGGAGTGGAGACAGCCTGTCACCAACAAAGCTCCACTCTCTCTCTACCGTCTCTCCTCAGGTTTTTCAATTTTCATTCTCAATCAGATTTCATTTCTAACTCTAGGCGATCCAGAACTGTAAGTTATTTCGTCATTGATCTCTTTTTCTCTTTCAATTTCACGGACCTCTTGTTTTTTTTAGCCCCGTAGAGTAAAATCACTTGTAAATTTCGACTTATAACTATGATTATAGTGACTGAAAGCATTATAGTTATGTTTGATTTGACATACATAACATGATTACGTTCTGGTTATGGAGATGACTGTTAGAAGTTTGATTTCCAATCGATATTTGCTGTTCGTTGACATAAAATCAATGTATTCTTCGAATTTGTTACGGTTTGCTTCGAATTGCTCGGAATATTTGATATTTCTAAGGCTTTGTGGCTAGAATGTAAACCCTAAACTAAGCATACAGTTTAACATGTTGCATTAACTATTAAGGCTGTATAGAATGTAAACCCTAACATACACTTCAACCTGTGGCTTTTAAACCCTATGCCTTTTGGCTTCTTAAAATCAGTTGCATCTATTCTTTTATTTAACATTTTTTATGTGCGGTAAGCGAATCTGATGGAAGTTATATAACTGAAACACAATAAGGAAGTAAGAGGATCGGTTGTTTGAATCTATGTTTCTTTATGGTTGTACTCTTTGTGTACATAAAAAGCAATTTGAAGTAGAGAATTGTGAGAGCCGTTAAAAAACTGTCTTACAGCAGTAAGTATAATCGTCTACGGTTCTCAAAGTTCTTTACTTAAGATTGGTTATGTATAGAACATCCCTTTATTATATTAGAATGGTTAAGTTTAATTTTTTTGTACTCTTTCCTCTTTGATAGATGCTTGATTATCATGGTTGTATAGCTCGAAAAATGTTCCTACTTAGGTTGTGATGCTTGTGACTTTACTGATAACTATTTTGTTTGTTTTTAAGGTAGGTGGTTAAAAACTTTAGTTGGCTACTACTTGGAGACATAGGAATGTGGGTTACCTTGCACGAAAAGTTATCACAGAGTGCTCAATCGGTTTACAACGGGGCGTTGCAGTTTCAGCAGTTGTTAGTTGTTTTCTGTTATCCAGAAAGATCTTTCTTTTCAACTGATTCAAAACTGCATAGAAATCTGACTGGAAATTTGAGTTACCAGGGGCTTTTGTGTATAATCATCCATGCTGTCAGATAGCATGTGTGGAAGCAAGTTTTTGGGTAATGCCCCTGACGAGCGGAGTTGCTGATGCACTTGGTGTGGTTACGATTTCTTTTGTTGCTGGTTTGAGTCTCGTTGGTTTACTCTGCATATTGTACTCCTTCTATTTTCAAGGCCGCATTCGTAGTCAAAGCCAAACCCAACTCCGATACTTCAGTGGCCCTTTGGTGGTTAGAATTATTTTCATCTTATGTGCAATCTGGTGGGGTCTCGGGGAGATTCTACGCCTAGAATTCTTGAGGCGTGGCGGGCGGGTATTGCATACTCTTGATTCAAAATGGCCAGAAACCGTATGCAAATGCTATATCGTGTCAAACCTGGGATTTTCAGAACCATGTTTATTAGTCACTCTCGTGTTCCTTCTTCGTGCTTCATTACAGACAATCGAGTTGGGTCCATTGAGCCAGAAATGGAACTTCAGAACAATGCTGTACATTCTTCTATGTATTTTACCGCTCTTCGCCCTTCAAATGACAGTTGTTTTAGTTGGACCAAGATATGAGACGGATTTACACTTGAACAAAAACGGCTACTTTTTCAAAATCACAACCGGGTACCCGAATGATGTTGCTCGGTGCTACTACCCTCTATTAAGTACCATATTTCTTGGTCTCTTTGCCACCATGCTGACACTTTATTTGTTCTGGCTTGGGAGGCAAATACTAATTCTGGTCATCAATAAGGGTCTGCGAAAACGGGTATACACATTGATATTTTTTGTTTCTAGTTTTTATCCGTTACGGGTTTTGTTACTCGGTTTATCTGTTCTATTCAAGCCGGGAGATGTTGTGTTTGAAATCATTGCATTCTTGGCTTTTCTCTCTCTTTTAAGTTGTGCTGCGGTCGGGATTTGCATACTTGTTTACCTCCCAATTGCAGACTCTTTAGCTTTGAAAAATCTGCAAGATATGATGACTGCAAGAAGGATTATCGAGGAACATAACGACACTCTTTCCCTAATTGCTAACTGTGACCCGCAGGATGATTATATGGCGAGCAACAGGAGAAACTCGTCAAAACAGCAGGGATCGATTTCTTTTGGTACAGAAAGAGGCGGGGATCAATCGCACTTTGTGGAGTTGAGTCTTTTTTCGCTGAGCCAGCACTCGACCCCGATAGGTTCACCTCAGTTTCATGGCTGGCCTGTGAGGTCAACTCATGAACCATGATGGTGAATCAACACTTTGTATATGTCTTAGATTTAATAAGGATCTCTATTCTAGTCGTATTATAATATGTATGTGACTAAGATCCTCTGGCGAAATAGCAACATTGTTGGTACAATGTTGGCGAAACAGCTGCTATACAGTTTTGTTGATGTGGGATGATGTTTTATATCCTGTAACATTGCCTGTAGCTTAGATCTGAGTTGTATATATTTATTTATGTGTTTTTGTTATGGTTTCCTCGTGTTCACCGCAGGCTTCACTCGGTTGGACAGATTGGAAACCAAACAGAGATATATGGTAATATGACTTAAACGAAAGGATAGACTCTCCAAAATGATTTATCGAGTACATATTAAGTGGTATCAAATTGTAGAGAACTTAATTCATGTTCAACTCCTTGAAAGGGAGTTTTTTATAATTTGTTTAAACCACAATATTCCCTTAATGGCTTAATATACAAAAAGCAACTCTTGTTTTGTGAGAGTAAGAGAGCTCTTCATTCAGTAGCTATTCAGGTTTTTTCGCATGTTTAACATGTCTTCTTGGATTCCTTGCGTGTTCGTTAAATGCAGCTGGACTGTCGCCTTTGGTTTATTGTTGGTCTGATTTACCTTTGTTGCCTCTGGCTAGAGTCTGGTGTGCTGTCATTGCTGTGCTATGGCTACGGTTTCTTATGCGTGTTTGATGACCGGCAGTTGCTAGGGTTTATGGACTATTTTTCTTGGTCTGTACTCTTAAACATATTATTAGAAAACATGTACGACGACAATTAATTAGACACAATCAAATATACAATTCAAATCATCAAAATAGTTATGTGCACATCTTGAGCACAATAAAATATCCAAGACCGGTCTTATGTCCAGTTCTTACAAACATGTAATTAATATTGTATGGATCCATCTATAAACATCTTGATGATGCGTTCTTAGCTAATAAGCGTGTAAAACAACCCTATATCTTAAACGGAGTCTTAGGTTGCGTACTCGCCTGCATAATCACAACAGGTCTCTCTGAAGTGGTAGATTAAAGTTGCTCACAACAGGTCTTATCCTGTTAATGACATATTTCTTGATTTAAAAGCAAATCTTAACAACGAGTCTTAAATTAATATTGTGTCATCTTAACACTTTTTGGTATTCTCATAATGCATAATTACAAGTTACCATATCGTTTAACCCGCCAGTTGGTCCAAATTCTTAAAAATATACATTATATAAAACTAGCAGTACGACCGTACCTATTATATTAATATGGATGTATTGATGATTTACTAATTTTCACCACGATATGACCGTATTCATATCTTCTGATACGATCGTGTTGTAGATATGGTCGTATTTGTTCTTAAGAGTAAATCATATTTCGTCAAACTGAGTTAATTGTCTTTTGTATGGTACGGTCGTATGAATATCTTATCATACGGTCGTATTACCTCTAAATCAGTAAACTCAAAACCAGTTAACCCGTGATACAGCCGTATGTCTCTACAATGCAATACGGTCGTATTGCACATTATCACAAGTTCTTAACTCTTACAAATATGCATTTAAAACCCGTTGCTTATCATATTTTTCACATCTTGTGATTTCATCTGTTTATGTGGGTTTCAAAAAATAACCCAAAAACCAGTTATTGACCCGATTATACCCTCATTTTCAAAAATGGGTTTTTTTTTGCATGAAACCTTTGTAAATTGTGTAAAAAGAGTTGTACTAACCATTCTCGATTCCAGAATATATAATCAAACTGAGTAGATCTTCACCTCAGCAAAAACTTCTTGAATCTTCATTGCATGTTATCATCTAGGTGTTAGAACATAATCTAAACACCAATACATGCATATAACCATAATTTGGGGGTTTTGGACCAAATTTCGTGTTAGAACATAATCTAAACATCAAAAACATGCATATAACCCTAATTTGGGTTTCTTTTTACCAAATTTCAAGAGGAATCTTACCTTGAATATGATCTCTTAGCCTCTGAAACAATCTTGTGAAGGCCACAAATTCCTCAAAACTGCTTCTTTCCTGCACGTAATGATCTAAAGGCATGTTTGGGATTGCTTATTTGAATAGATTAGTCTTGTATTGTCAAAAGTGCTTATTAGCTTATGACTTTTTAAAAATGAGTTTTTTTTAAAAAGTGTTTCGATTAGCTTTTGCGATGGGAAAAAATCAATAAGTTGTTTTTAACAAGTGTTTGTTTTAGGTTTTATATGTAGAATGGCTAAAACAAGGTTAAGTTAGTATAAGGTTAGGTGAGTATAAAATTAAATGAGGGGCATCATGGTAATTGAACACTGAAAAAGTCATAAACAGTTTTGAAAAGTCGAAAATCTTAGCTTATAAAAACTTACTTATTAGCTTATAGGAAAAGCTAAAATCTAAAAGAGTTTACTGAGTTTCCAAACATTCAAAACAACTCATTAGCTTTTTGAGAAGCCAATAAGTCAATAAGTTATTTTATAAGCAATCCCAAACATGCCCTAAGGTCATCAAACCCATTTCAGGCCAAAAATAATATTTTTTGCCAAAATTACCATGCATGTGCAATCAACCCTTACATCTGGCTTATAAAAACTTAGCTTATACAGTTTTGAAAAGTCAAAAATCTTAGCTTATAAAAACTTACTTATTAGCTTATAGGAAAAACTAAAATCTAAAAGAGTTTACTGAGTTTCCAAACATTCAAAACAACTCATTAGCTTTTTGAGAAGCCAATAAGTCAATAAGTTATTTTATAAGCAATCCCAAACATGCCCTAAGGTCATCAAACCCATTTCAGGCCAAAAATAATATTTTTTGCCAAAATGACCATGCATGTGCAATCAACCCTTACATCTGGCTTCAAACTCGTTCTTAGAATATTCTTGGACTTCAAAGACCTTTGATTGCTACTGAAACAAACCAAATGCACATAACTAGCTTAAATCCTCAAGCAAATGACATAAATGGAAATCATAAGTGGTTCAAAGTCTTACCATAACTCTTGATGGCTTCCCAAAATGCTTCTCATTGATCCAGGTCTTCGGCCAGAGAGTGAGGAGCTCAAGAGAAAACTCTAGATTTTGAACAAATGAGATGAATTTTGGCATTTATGCCAATACAACTCATACGACCGTATCACTCTTTTGCGATATGGTCGTATCAACCAATAGAAAACATAAGGATATCTTCTGGGCAACACATCCGACATGTGTGAACCGAAACCAAATGCACATAACTAGCTTAAATCTTTCTTTAATGGTCTAATCTGAACCATTTAGGTAGTTTGGACACCATTGCGTTTCACAACCAAAACTGCGCTAATGGCATGAGTGGTGTCGGCCATGTATATTTTCAAGCAATTGCAGTATGTTTCATAAGCTTGCTCTTGATTTTGTCACTCCAGCCATGGTTCAAAGGATGGTACCCCGCCTGATACACACATAGAAGTAGTTGGCCTAGATGTTGGGGTAGTAGAAGCGGCATATGATGGAAGCTGAGTGTAGGAAGGTAGTTGAGAATTACTTTTTTGAGAGAATGTCGTGGTTTTGCTAGATCCTGGGTTGGAGACTCCCACCGAGAAGGTACGAGAGTTTGTGATGAATGGGTTGGAAAAACCAATGAAGGATTTAGAGTTCGGTTAGAAGCATTTGTGGTTACAGTAGTGTTGATTGGTACGAGTTTTGTGATTGAGGATTGGATAATTGGTATTGATCTGAGATAACATATATGTCATCACTGATGAAGGTATTTTGGTTCGTGAGAGCATACTGGTTTTGAGTTTCTGTGGATGCAGGGGTTGTCAGGTCGGTAACCTTACTTTCGGAACCGATGGTCGAGGCTGGAACAGTTTCCCGGAGAAATGGAGGGATCAGAGGTGCGTTATCAGACACAACAAACTGAGAATTCGCCATAGAAGTGATGGATGGCGCCAATGTTTGGACCAAACTGGGAATGAATCAGAATCGAATCAGGGTTCAATACCAACTAATGAGTCTGATCGAAACCTGATCTATTGGTGAACTAAACTTGAGACCTGCACATGTAGCAACATGTTTAGGCCAATGAAGGGCAGGTAAGGGTGCCCTTCAACGGCCCCCCGATGTGAGAATACGTACTGGACTTAAATGAAGAAGATGAAGTTTAAGTGTATGTGAGTCTGGGTAAAGAGAGCGTGGTGATGTACCTTAGGTGATCTAAAATGTTTATACCTGGAGGGTTAGACGTAGTGACGTCAGGTGACCGCACGTGCGACGCATGTGACCATTCAAGATATGGTTACATATCAAAGGTTGAAATCAATTGAGGAGGACAAATTGTCTCGCTGTGCGACACGTGGTGTAACTGTCTGCTTGTCCCCGTGGACATGAATATTCTATGAAGCAAGAGGTTTGATTCATGTGAGGCCCATATGGAATTACTTGAAGACATTTTGGGTCGAATAGTGAACCGTTGAGGTCCAGATAGTGAATTCGGATCTATCATCTTCAACCTGTTTTGAGTCACGAAATCTAATTTATCTATACTATATTATAATAAATATAAGGAGGACAAACCTGTCATTTACTTAAAAATTAAGAGTTTAAGGGGGGTATAGTAGTCTTTTAAGCCATAGCTTAACAAAAAATAAATTTTCTTTTAATGGAAAATAAAATTTTAAACAATCTAAAAATGATAATAAAGTTTTAATGGAATATCACATTGTAAATATCGCTACCGCAACATCATTCGAATTTCCTACTAGTATTTGTATATATATCCACATTCAGGAGGAAATTTATTCCTGATGAGAAACCACCGTAACCCAACTTATAACCCTATTTTTATTCTTTTGTTAGTTAAACTTTAATCTAAGACCTATTAATAAGGGTTCATACACCTTTATCATTTAATAATAAGCTAGTGGTTGTGTAGGACCTTATATAAATTTAGAAAATAAATTTGCGAACTCACAAAAAAAGTTGAAAAAAAAATAAAGAAATACTCTTATACGAGATTGCAATTTACAATAACACCCCTACTCTCTTGGTGACCCAACGTTTTCCCGATCTGGCTAATGCTACAAACGCCACCGGATTTCAGACATCTTTCCACGTGTCAACATCTAGGAGGATGTTGTGGGAGTGTGTGGGTCACCTTGTTGCGTAGAACCGGTCATATAGGGTCGCGAGGTGTGTGTAACCTGCTGTAGCCGGTAATACTCGATCCCTTTTACCGATACATCCGGTAACAACATGTGTCATTTCACAAAACAGTTAGGGGGTTTAAGGCCATTGGTTGAGTGGTTTTGTTTTCAGAGGGGTTTTGTTTTCTTTTCTTTTCTTTTTCAATTTTCATCCTCATCTCTCAACTCTCGTTCTCCATCTTTTCAACAATTTCTAGACAGAGAAAGCGAACATAGAGAGAGAAAATCGAGAAGAGGTTGCGTCTCAGACAAATCGAACAGCGATTTTGTGTATATAGGACAAATGGGATTTATCATCGAAGGAAAAAAGTCTATGGGTTTTGAACTTTTGAGTTTTGATTGATCGATGAAATTTCTGTAATCTGGGTTCGTAGGGTTTTCGTTATTCGATCGTACATTTAGTCTGATTTTTTTTTCTCAAGAAATCGGGTTGCTTGAAGAAATTGGTTGGTGAATTCTTCGGAGAATTACGGGCTTAATTATTAGAGGTGAGACCGAATTTTCGAAATTGAATTGGTTAAAGTTTCGATTCGTTCGTTCAATTTCGTTTTTTTTGCAGCAATTTTCTCGATTTTCCTCCCAAATTCATGACAACCAAACAAGCATTATCGACTTATCGTACACTTTAATGTTTTTCGCGTTTGATTTTTGTTCTGAATCTCAATTTTGACCGTTCGATCTGATAGCGGTTTTCAGTTGCCTTGTAAAATCGGTCATAATTGTGTTCTATTTTGGTGGGTAGGTGTGATGATTTGTTTCTAAATAAAATTGATCTACTTTTGGTTTTTAGATTAATTTTAGTGTTTGTTTCTATGAAGATCGGTGGTGTGCCCTACCATTTAAGAATCATGTGTGTCAGATCCATACTTTTGTTTGATAAATTCACTACATTTTCTGTTTGTAAATATTATCATGATCTCTATATGCTCTATACGTCTGTTTATTGATCAGAATGTGAAACTAATTTTGTAAATTTTATATATTTTTAGAAATTGATACTATTGCCTACTAAGTGTTTGATCTATTGCCTCAGAGAAAATTTTCTAAGCAAAATACATGAAATTGATCTAGAGAAGATGGTGTGAAGTGTTTGTTAAGTTAACTTGCTTGATACCAAGATATGGTGCTTCAAAATCGACTAGAATATGGATTCAACGGCTATCAGGTCCCGCCAGCCCCTCGAGCTCCAAGATCAGCCAGGGTAAATGCATTTGATTTTCCAAAATTATCCTAAAAAGATAGTATTAATTTTGTTCTTTATGCAACATGATTTAGAAGAGAATTTCATCTTGGAAGAAGAACAGGGATCATAACCGAATGGGCGCGTTTGACTTGCTAGCCACTGTTGCTAGGAAGTTATTATTGGAGGGTGATGATTCTGTTGATAAGACAAACAATGAGGAAGGTAGAGTTGTTAACGAGCCTGCAGTTAAGACTGAAAGTGATTCTTCAAAAGCAAATACGAGTTTTTTCGTGTCTGAGATTATAAAAGCACCGGTTACTGACTCTTGTTCCGGGCCCATTTCTGGTATAACTGTTTCTGATTGTAGGATAGAAGATATAAACCATAAAGAAATCGAAATGGAGGTACCGAAAAACAGAAAACCTCCTGTTGTCAATAATCTAGATTGTAATCTAAAGTTAGTTACTAAAGATGATGATGAAAACTTGTGTGGGAGCACTCAGTCTGTTACCCTAAATAACAAAATCTTTAGGGCACCAGCCCGTATGTGTGACCGAAGAATTAGGCGGTTATCTGCATCCAAACAGTGGAAAGTCACTCCCAAAACTGGTGAGTCATTATGATTAATATTTGATCTTATTATGTTTATAGTTTCTTGAACTGAAATGTTTAATGTCGTTTCAGAAGTGTATCGTAACAAGAAAAGTTGCTATAATCATCAAAGATCGATAAGGGATTACCCGTTTAAAAAACGAAGACTTTATCAGACAGGTAATCCTTCCATGTCGAACAACAAATCCGATTCCATTGAAGACGGTTCCAGTTTAGGTGAAACTGGTCAAGATTCACATGGTAATTACTAAATGGACATGTTTTGCATCCACTATTGTGAATCAAAAGTTCAAAACTGAAAAGTGTTTTTGGATTTAATCAGTGAAGCTGAAGATCAAGTCTTTTAGGGTACCCGAATTTTTCATTGAAATACCAGAAACAGCAACCGTTCGCTCTCTAAAGGTATATAATTTTCGGGCAATCCAAATGTTCACATTTTTAACCTTCTAGGGTTCAAATCTAGCTTCCACTAGTTTTGAGTAGTCTTTAACCTCCTTGAAGGCCAACTATCTAGCATAAGCTGCATTTTTCCTGTTCGTAGTGGTTAGCAAGGTATTGGTGGGGTCCATAAGTTTTTCCAGGTCCTGATTACCTAATAGTTAACAGTTGACTTATATTTAGTTATTTTATAGAGGATGGTTATGGAGGCTGTGACTGCTATATTCAGCGGCGAGCTACATGTAGGTCTGATGCTTCAGGGGAAGAGAATTAGAGACGATAATAAAACTCTGTTACAGACTGGTATATGCCATGATAATAAACTAGATGGTCTCGGTTTCACTTTGGAACCTAGAGAGTTACACGTTCCGCCATCTTTATGCCCTGAAGATCAGCCGTTAACAAGGTAAACCATAAACCACTCGGATCAAACATTTAAACCTTAAGACTCTAAGTATTTCCGACTTTGATCTGTTGATGATATGATTCAGGTATTCGCCACCACAAACCGTAGCTAATGAACTAGGAATGCAGCAACAGGTGGATTCTCCAACTGCAACTTCTAGAAACATAATGGGAAGTGATCATGAGGTTTCAAGGGCGTTAGTGACGGTTCCAGCCAAGAACATGACCCCACTGGCAGTCGTCCCCATGAGGAGATCGAATGGAGCTGAGGTGGCACAGCGCAGAATTCGTCGCCCGTTTTCTGTTTCTGAAGTTGACGCTCTCGTTGAAGCTGTGGAGAAGCTTGGAACCGGAAGGTATCATATCAAGTCATCAATTTTTTTTTATTTTTTATTTTTAATGTTGACTTGGGGTTTGATTGTAACATTGAATCTTCCAGATGGCGGGATGTGAAATTACGCGCTTTTGATGATGCAAAGCACCGAACTTATGTGGATCTGAAGGTATATCAGATTCAATTTGAACATTTTGTATACATAGAATGAATCTTGGTGATGTGGATGGTTGGGATGGATGATGCAGGACAAATGGAAAACACTGGTGCACACAGCCAGGATTTCTCCACATCAAAGGAGGGGCGAGCCAGTGCCTCAGGAACTGTTAGACCGGGTCTTAACGGCTCATGGTTACTGGTCCCATCACCAAGCCAAGAACCAGTTGAAGCACCAACTGGAAACACAAACTTGTCGACTTCTCTAAACGAATGTATGACCACATGTACAGAGCCAGAAGACCATGGGTTTGAGCCGTGAAAATGCGCTGGTCTCGCCCTTTTCTTGATCTGGTAACAGTGGCTATCAATTCAGTTTTTTATATTGTTGTTATTATCCTGTATAAAGTGACACAAGTTGGTTAGGATGATGTGTAGTTTTTTTTTAACGGCTCGCGGTGGTTCTTTGCCAGCATAGAGACGTAGGTACGACGTTTGTAAAGACCGTTCGTCGATGGAATAAAGATAAATTTGAAAATCTATGGTTGGTTTTGTTTCGAGTAACCCAATTACCTGACCCAGGACCGACTCGTGACCAACCGATTAAGCATATTTGGTATGGCTTTTGGGTTGAACTTTAGGGCTGAATTTGGGTTCTGTTTGATCCAGCTAGAAACCGGGGAAAGAAGGTCTACCGATTAACAGAAGTAGGGGTCACAATGAAATGGGTTTGGGTAATCCGGTAACTCCAACACTAGGTAATAGTAGAGACAAACTTGTAGTATCTAAGACCATTCACAACTCGTTTTCTATATTTATGTGAGTGGAGTCCCTAATATGAGGTTAAGGAGAGAAAAAATGTTATTATTAATCATATATTTGATAAAAAAAACCTTTCATTCCCTATATTTTTTTAATATATTTTTAACGTGGTTGTGAGTGAAATAGAACAAAAAGATAGTGATAAATGTATAAAAATATTATTTAATTGAAAAGGAGAAAAAACTATAATATTTTTTAATTAAATTATAGTGATAATGATAGAGAACAACCTAGACTCTGGATTCTCTTAGAGCATTCGAAGCAGCTTCTTTACATTTATCTTTATAATTTATCAATAAAACACATTTACCAATAAAACTGTTCATTCCCTATCTTTTTTTAATATATTTTTAGCGTGATTGTGAGTGAAATAGAACAAAAAGATAGTGATAAATGTATAAAAATATTATTTAATTGAAAAAGAGAAAAAACTATAATATTTTTTAATTAAATTATAGTGATAATGATAGAGAATATTGGGCTATACCCCTATAAGGGCTACGCGGAAGCTCTACCCCAAGGAGAAGGGCTATGGTGAAGCTCTACCCTTTGACTTATAGAAATATGTCCCTGAATGGCCTCGTCAGAGCGATACCCCTCGCATAAGGGCTAAGGGCCCCAAGGACCCTGATAAGGGGGTCGCCCAGACGGAAGGGGCACACTCTCTTGATAAAAGGAATAAATTATACATGTCTGGTATCTAGGTGATGCAATACAAACAATAGAAGAGAAAATCTTAGAGAGAAAGAGAGATCAAACTTGTTCATTCATTGCATAAAACCTAAACTCAGCAAGCAGATGAACAACATATAAAGACTTTCCTAACAACTATGACAACTATACAAACAACCCCCAACTATTAAGGAATTACAATAAGCCCCCTATTACAAATGATATGTAACAATACTCCCCCCATTAAAAGAGTTCTTGACCTCAAGAACTACAATATTGAGACATAAGAAACCCAAATTGAAAAATTGAAGTGCCAACATGAAAAGCAACTGCTGATGTAGAGAGCATTGCAAGCGGCCATTTTTCCTTCATATTTTTCCAAATGAACATGGCCATCTTGACTTCAAGAATAATCCTTTGGTTAGAGAAAAAAAAACAACCAACAAAATGGAAGCAACAATTTTGATATCTCAGCCTGGCCACCATTCTTTTGAGTCAACCAAGTGTTGTTATCCAGAGCCACAAAGATACAAACACCAGTTGAACTAGTTATGAGCCCTTTTGGTTTGAATTTCCACCTATGCCATAAATGCACAATTGTTAGCAATGCCTGAACACGAAGTCCATTTTGTTTATCGTTGTCTTGGTGTTTACTTCGGCTATATGAAGAATTAAGGAAGTGTTGATGTTCAATACATTCAAAATGTTGAGCAGCCCCTATTTTCATTTTCCTCCCTCTTATCAATTTCTTGCTTGCGGTCACCTTGGAATCTTCGGAGAAAACTTTAGCAGAACTGGAGTAAATTGAATGTAACATCAAAATCTCATGCAATCCATCATAATCTTTCTCACTAGTACAATGAACACTAACGATTTCTACAATGTCAATAACCCCTTCTGTTTTGAGCAATGGATCATTGGCAATTTTCTTCATTTCTTGAATGCCATATGATTTTGCAGCCCTCCACTTTCTGTACTCAAAATCTTTAAGTATATCACAAATTTCTTTTTTGAGCTTAGATGCAAAGTGGTCTTCAACTGTTTCTGTAATCATCTCTTTAGTTTGAAGCTTTGGTGTAAGATGATTTCCTACAGTGATGATTACTAGATAAGAAGAATTCACATAAGCACACACTTTACAAATCCTTAACCAAATTTTGACACTCATCCCTTTATACATATCCTGATTCACATTAATAAATCCATCAGTAGTAACCTTAAGCCATGGTACCATCCAAATATCATAACCATTTAATTGGTAGTGCTGCGTCCAAACCATGCACTTACGACGATATTTGAAATAAAAGTACATATCCCATGTTTGTACTTCATCTCCAGAATTGTATATGACTTCAACTATAGGTTGTAGAACACAAACACACTTATTCATCATCAGGGGATGAATATGTTCCCAAGATTTGTTGGTAAATGGAACGTAAGGTATTTTGCTTCTTTTAATCTTCGCAACCTTAACACAATTAGTACATTTTGAATCCTTATTTTTTTTAATGCAACTTCCAAAAGACTTTTTAGTGGCCAATTCTTTAAAATCCTTATATTGTGTATTCTTTATCTTCCATAACCTGAATTCTTTTACCGAATTCACTTCAGTTTTCTCTTGATTTGTTGCATTAAATTCGGCTTCCTCTTGATCCTTGTCTAATGTAAGAATAAGCATAGGAACAGATTCCTTACTCATCATCCCTTGATCACCCACTTCAATTTCAGCATTTATATCTTGATTTAAAGTAATATTTCCATGTGAATTCTTACAAAAATCAATAGAAACCAGACTATTTTCTTTTAATTCTTTACCACCAATAGATTCTTGAATCTCATTTCTAAACCTTCTAGGCATTTCATCAAACACTTGGCGGGTAGAATCAACTTTTGAATGATTAAGAAAATCAAGTGATGGAGAACCCCCTTCCTTGTTACCAATAGAACTAAGATAGCTTTCAGAAGTGATTGCACTTACCTCAGGTTCTGCTTGTGATGATTGATTTTGATTCAACCCAGGTGAATCCGATTTCTCCACCTTAATTCCCTGTCGCCTCAAGAAATCATCCACCATTGCTTTCAATTCTATCATTAATTTGTTGGTCTCTGCCATTGAAGCTTCCAATTCCTTGCACGACTTTGAAGTCTTGGCAAAAGTGTTACCAATTTCTTGATTTTCAGTACTCGCCACCATGGATATATGTTCTCCTTCCTCACCGGAAAACGCCTGAACTGTCGGAATCGTGAGCAAAGCTCTGATACCAATGATGCAATACAAACAATAGAAGAGAAAATCTTAGAGAGAAAGAGAGATCAAACTTGTTCATTCATTGCATAAAACCTAAACTCAGCAGATGAACAACATATAAAGACTTTCCTAACAACTATGACAACTATACAAACAACCCCCAACTATTAAGGAATTACAATAAGCCCCCTATTACAAATGATATGTAACACTAGGAGACCCAAAGTACGTGAACAGTACCACAAGGACGATGTGACAAGTTGACTTAGTCATTAAGTACATGACTTCTGTCCCTTCGTCAGAGTCATTCGTGCCCCTTCGCGAGAGTACTTGTCCCTTCACCAGAGTACTTACCCCTTCATCAGAATACTTGGCTATTAAGTAAAACAGCTAAGTAGTGACAGCTCATGGACAGCTAAGGAGGATATTCCCTATAAATAGGAGACCCCCTCCACTCTCCAAAGCAGGTTGTAAATGGGTTAGAAAACCCTTACTCTCTCTCTCTAAACTCTTCCCTTGCATACACACACTTATGCACGAGGGAGACCCGACGATGGCGATGATGGAAACGGAATGGAATATGTTCATACGGATCTGAGCCGGAGGATCTCACCCCTCCACACACACACTTGTAGCTACTAGAATACCACCCCGGGATTCTGGGACGCAACATTGGCGCCATCCGTGGGACCGGCACAACTGGGTCTAACCAAAATAAAGGCCAGATCCGTATCCTTCCGTTTCAAGCTATACTCGGGCGTCTCTTTTAAGGTCGAGGCTGGTTTAAATGTCTCTATGAAGATCTGGAACGTATTTATGGTGTCATCTTTTGAAAAAATCCAGATCTTGTGCTAAGATCTTCGAGATCCTTTCTATTTTTATTTTTATTTTTTTTTTAAAAAAGAAGAAAAGTGGAGAAAGATTTGAGAAGGATTTGTCAGCAGGCCAGACTCGTTAAATCCCTGCATCTCTAAGGAGACGATGGAAAATTTTTGAACTCTTCAAGGAAACCTGGAGCAGATTCGTGCCCAAACCAGGGAAAAACTTGAATAAATCTCTATAGAGACAAGTTTGTCTGAGAAAATCAAGACCAGATCTGGGGATATCACGAAGTTTTTCTTCAAATAACTCTAACATCCGGTCAGAGCTTTACGAGAACATCTAAGTTAAGTTCTCTTCATAACCCACAAATCGTTGGTCTAGATATATCAACGTATTCTTTATGCAAAAGTATTTAATGCTTAAAAGACTATATCTTTGAGTATATTCATAGATCATATATAAAAATCAAAACAATATATGAGCATGTTTTGTGGATAGATATGAAGATATTATGCACAGATTCTAAAACAAGGATGGATGTGAGTTTTCACTTAAACTTGCATATTATCATGCATGATGTACAAGTAACATAGCACATAAGGTTAAATGCTAGTAAAAAAAAATCACTTTATTAGCTATAAAAAAAAAGAACACGTGATTTTCTTACTAAATTGTACATAAATCACTTCTATGTCAGCTATAATCTCTGACAGATGAGCTGTGATTTTATGTTGCATTATATTAATAGTATATGAGTTGTGAGCTTCAAAAACCACAAAATAAGTACATGAGTACGTGGGAAGATACATGTGGACCACAAAAGATTACTTTTGAGAGGGAAAACACATGACAGTGACTCAACAAGTGGTAGGACTTGGCAAGTTGAATTTTCCTTTCTAGATACCCCACCAGGGAAAAAGACAAATGGCCATGAATCCATGATCTTCAAAACCCCACATACAGGGATATATATGTATATAGAACAAAAAGACAGGGAGTGTGAAGGAACGGATGACGATCAAGTCGCCATGTCCAAAGGTTCCTGGATATCACGACCGTTTCTATAGTGTCGATCCTCCCCAGTAATCATGGCTCTATTAATTGTTACCGATTTTTGTGAGTGCGTAACAAAGTACCCATATGCAAGAAAAAAGAGAGTGTTCGGTTGGTGGTCGGCAACGCCAGGACGATAAACAACTGATACTCGTTAGCATAACTGCTCGAAGCACTCACACTAAGCCCAGAGGTCGGTTAACCTGCTTGAAGGCGACGATGAAACCCGGTTGAAAAAAGACCGGATAATTCCGTCAATTAAAAACGATATAAATCGTTAAGGATAACGATGAAACCACGTTGTAAAAGATGGTGTGATCCCAAAAAACGTTATAAGTTTTCAAGGACAAAGGCATATAGATTCCTTGTAAACCCAGTAATATGAAACTAGAATTTATGATCTTGATAAAGATCATAAGCCTACAAATTTACCCATGAAATAAAGCTCAGTGATTGACTCAAACGGTTACTTCTCGATGTACTCATGGGTCA
Organism: Deinandra increscens subsp. villosa; assembly: GCA_039602395.1. Taxonomy (NCBI): domain Eukaryota; kingdom Viridiplantae; phylum Streptophyta; class Magnoliopsida; order Asterales; family Asteraceae; genus Deinandra; species Deinandra increscens. Next base: position 3,346,307 of record JBCNJP010000020.1, on the reverse strand, counting down.
CAAAGAGGAGGCATTAAAACTCCGTTAACAAGTAACGATAAAGCATCGTTGAAAAAGACGATACAATATCGTTAATTAGAAACGATGAAATTCGTTAAGAATGACGATAAAACGTCCGTGAAAATGATGATGAAACTCCATTTAAAAAAAAAAGGCGATACAATGCCGTTAGTTGGACACGAGAAAAGTCGTCAAATATAACGGCGAAACACCATTGAAAAGGACGGTGCAACTCCGTGGAATAAAGACGATAAAAATATGAAAGAAGAAAGAGTTTGAGAATAACGATGTGAAACGTCGTTGAGAAATACGACATAACTCGTTAATGAAGAACAATGAAAGTCGTCAATAGCGACAATGAAACATTGTTGAAAACAAAATAACTCCGTTAAAAGAGTAATGTTACTATCAAATCTTGAAAGAAACCCCGTTGGAGATAGCAAAGACTATCAAGGGCAACGATGAGAAGGGCTTCATAAATAAGGGTCCTTCAAAAAAATCGCTAGTGTCACAAAATTAGGTGACACACGAAAGAATAAACAAATCAAGACGAGCACAACGCTACAACTTCAAGATATCCATGGGGCATTGACAAGCACAACTCTCGAGCCCAGAATCAACCTAAGCCGTTTGCTCGCCACTCCGGTAATATTTAAACATGCTTATAATCTAAAATTATAGGTAACTTGTTTATTAAGTTTAATGTTACTAGTGCTACTAGTATGACTTAGTAACATTAAAATAAGGGAGTAGGACAGGGTATTATGGTACCACCTACAAGACCCTCATAGAAAAAGTGTTGTCCCACTGAAGGGACAGAACGAACCCCTTCAGGGGAACACATGGTTTATCTTATATATATTTGATACATTGTTATTAACATGATATGACAATGTTAAAAGAAAGGACAACTTATTAACATAGGACCCTAATAAAAAAGAGGGAGAATGAGCCCCTGAAAGGGCCTTGGTGAATAAACAACCTCACAAAGGAAAGTGGCTATAGTATGACATAATACTATCGATTGTATAAAAAGTGTTGAAACTTACTTGATTATTAAGTTTAATGCTCCTAGTATAACTTAGTAGTATCAAACTAGGGGAGTATAGTATGGTATGACGATACCACTTACAAAGTACTCGTATAAAAAGTGTTAAAATCCCATTGAAGAGACAAAACACACCTCCTTCAGGGAAGGAATGTTATTTATCTTATAAACATTTGATAACTCATGACATCACTACTAGTGTGATAAACAACATTGAGTAAGAGGGTATATTATGAAAATAATATAATACCCTATCAATAAAAAGGGAAAACCTCACTAAAATAGAGGACTCCATTGTCAAGAATGGGATTAACCCTTGACACAATAAAAGGTTCATTTCTGAAGTGCTCCAGAAAGAACACATAACCTCCTAAAAGAATGGAGTGTATGATGGTTTCATTTCTTGTGAAGATAGAAACAACACTTAGTGAATGGCAAAAAGCCAACACTTTGAAGTACACAACTTCAAATGAAATTCTTCCAAATATGGCAGGAAGAATTTAACATTCCACAGCTTCCGACTGTGAAGGGCCTCATGAGAAGGGTCTGCAAAATCCATGGTAATTAGGCTTCACAAGAGCCAAGTCCAAATGGCTTTGGGCCAGAGCGGGCGGCCTTAATAGAAAAGGTTAACGAGTCCTCGGAAGACCCCACAAGGGTCGCTTGGACGCCTTCGAAGGAAGGTCTGAATAAAGTCTATTGCTTGGTACAGCAAAAAGAGACATCCTTCGTGTGAAGGAAAAAACTAAGTCCATTACCTGCTTGATCAAGCAGAGGGACTCCCTTCGTAAGAAGGAGATAATCAGTCCATTACCTGCTCGATCAAGCAGAGGGACTCCCTTCGTAAGAAGGAGATAATCAGTCCATTACCTGCTCGATCAAGCAGAGGGACTCCCTTCTTAAGAAGGAGATAATAAGTCCATTACCTGCTCGATCAAGTAGAGGGACTCCCTTCCTAAGAAGGAGATAATAAGTCCATTACCTGCTCGATCAAGCAGAGGGACTCCCTTCGTAAGAAGGAGATAATAAGTCCATTACCTGCTCGATCAAGCAGAGGGACTCCCTTCGTAAGAAGGAGATAATAAGTCCATTACCTGCTTGATCAAGCAGAGGGACTCACTTCGTAAGAAGGATGTAACAAGTCCATTAAGGACTCACTTCGTAAGAAGGATGTAACAAGTCCATTAAGGACTCCCTTCATAAGAAGGATGTAACAAGTCCATCGAGGACTCCCTTCGTAAGAAGGAGGTAACAAGTCCATTAAGGACTCCCTTCGTAGGAAGAACGTAACAAGTCCATTAAGGACTCCCTCCGTAGGAAGGATGTAACGAGTCCATTAAGGACTCCCTTCGTAAGAAGGAGAAATTAAGTCCACTACTTGCTTAATAAGGCAGAGAAACTCCCTTCGTGGGAAGGAGACACTTGTTTAGAAGCACATTGCTTTCCACAAAGGGAGAAAACACGCTTCTTGAATAGAAGGCAATATAATGCCCTCACTAGAGGGACTAGTGAAACCACCAACTTCTTAAGGAAGGGGGAGAATGACCTTCATAGGAGGACCATATAACAAAGGGCATGCCGAGCCCTACAAAGAAGGGCCATATAATAACACATCTTATGAAAGAAGCATACGAAGGTCTCTCCATGCAGGACCTTACAAAAACACATTAGTGAAGGGAAAAAGACCCTTCGTAGAAGAGCTACCACAAGATACAAACTTAAAGCACCGCCTTTAAGTAAAAAGCACACGAGGCTCCTATACGAGGGGCCTAATATGATGCCTCTTTACCGAAACCAAAAGGTCTCAAACCAAAAAGACGTTACTTTTTGAGAAAGTCGTTCTTAAAAGACGGTTCGCAAAAATTATTTAGTAAGAGGCTCCCTAGTTTAGATTATGGAATGAAATATGCCTTAGAAGCCCATCAAAAACGATTTGTGATAAATATCAAGACACAAACAAATGATGGATTACAATAAAAGATGACCAAAATATGATGTAATCACACCATACATCATCGGAGTTCTCTAAAGAGCCACGACCAAAGTCGTCGGTAGAAATAATATGTAAAAGCTACATAGATAGTGCGTTCAAAAAGGGCACCTTGCTTATAAAGGGATAAGCCCCTTCCAGACAAGCCCCTTCAAAGCAAGCCTCTTCAACGAGCTCAGTCAAAGAAGGATGTGCCGAAAATAAATAACCATCTGAAAAACGTTGGAAAGAACAAAAGCAAAAGGATTATAAAGGTATGTGCGATACATATAACTCTTCCATCGCACTATTAGTTCTCACAAGCAAAATACAAGGGACTAGTGGGGACTTGATAGGATATCCCCGTCAAGAAAGACCCTTCTAGTCAAGGATGGCGAAGACCTCCAAAAAATACTTACGGGATAAGTAAAAAGCCTGAGCGCCTGAGAGCGAAAAATGGCTACCTGGTTAAAAGTGGACTATATAAAGTTCACGTATAAAGCAGTCTTAATAGAATTGCTTTACACTTGGGGGGACTTGATAAAGTACCCCCCACATCGGATCAAGGCCTATAGCCTAGGCCCAAGATAAAGAGACGATTGAGCGATATCAAAGCCCGGAACATGAAAGGAGCCTGGAAGCCTTCGGGAAGGAACTGACGTTAAATAAAAGCTAAGTCCTTCAGGAAGGACCTCGGCGAAAGGGAACAAACTTGCGGGTCTCGTGGTAAAGGCTTATAGACCAAGTACAAAAACAAGGACCTTCGTGGACAGTAGAAGGACGAGGGCCTGATCTTAGGCCTTTTTAAAGGAAATGAAATCAGCCCAACACTTTTTTCACCTGGACCTCAAAAGTATTGGACTTGGGGGGACTTATTGGGCTATACCCCTATAAGGGCTACGCGGAAGCTCTACCCCAAGGAGAAGGGCTATGGTGAAGCTCTACCCTTTGACTTATAGAAATATGTCCCTGAATGGCCTCGTCAGAGCGATACCCCTCGCATAAGGGCTAAGGGCCCCAAGGACCCTGATAAGGGGGTCGCCCAGACGGAAGGGGCACACTCTCTTGATAAAAGGAATAAATTATACATGTCTGGTATCTAGGAGACCCAAAGTACGTGAACAGTACCACAAGGACGATGTGACAAGTTGACTTAGTCATTAAGTACATGACTTCTGTCCCTTCGTCAGAGTCATTCGTGCCCCTTCGCGAGAGTACTTGTCCCTTCACCAGAGTACTTACCCCTTCATCAGAATACTTGGCTATTAAGTAAAACAGCTAAGTAGTGACAGCTCATGGACAGCTAAGGAGGATATTCCCTATAAATAGGAGACCCCCTCCACTCTCCAAAGCAGGTTGTAAATGGGTTAGAAAACCCTTACTCTCTCTCTCTAAACTCTTCCCTTGCATACACACACTTATGCACGAGGGAGACCCGACGATGGCGATGATGGAAACGGAATGGAATATGTTCATACGGATCTGAGCCGGAGGATCTCACCCCTCCACACACACACTTGTAGCTACTAGAATACCACCCCGGGATTCTGGGACGCAACAGAGAACAACCTAGACTCTGGATTCTCTTAGAGCATTCAGAGCAACTTCTTTACCTTTATCTTTATAATTTACCAATAAAACACATTTAATCATAAAATTTTAAGACTTTTAAAATACACCCCACATCACATTCAGAGCAGCTTCTTTACCTTTATCTTTATAATTTACCAATAAAATTTGAGGATAAGGTTTTATTATAAAGATGTTAATGTAGGACAAGAAATAGATATTTCTTATATTTTCCATAAATTTTAAAGATAAAATGTATTATAAAGATGTTATTGTAAATGTTCTTATATAGTTAAAAAAAAGCTATGTCAAAGGTTTCTAATGCCCTTCATGTATGTTTTTATATGTACCATTTTCTATTCAAATATATGCACTACTTGCCTATTTGTTAATTTGTTTATAACTGGGACTTCTGTTCTTTAATTTACATCATTTTGAAACTACTGATTTGTCTAAGGCCCATGTAGGGTATGACAGAAAATACTTTTGTATATTAACATTACTAGTTTTTTTTATCTTCGTATGTTACGCGACTATTTTAAAATAAAACTATAGATACAATCATAATCTACGATAATTATGTATTTTTATATCTAAATAAAAGTTTCTTAGTAATTATAGGTGAGCAAAAGATATTACGACAGTGGGCATTTAGCTGGTAGGTTTCCTCTGGGATTGATATGCAACACATAGGGTATTGGTTACTCGTACAGACTACGGTCGTAACGTCGTGGGTAACATCGTTTAATAAGTATGAACAAAGTATTATAAGCATTATATTAAAGATTCAAAATATATGTAATAAAATATATTATTTTAATAAAATATAATATATACGCAATAAAAATATTATCTTGAATAAAATATTAACCTTAATATTAAAATTTAGTATTTGGATAACTACTAACTTTAATATAAAAATTTATATTTGAATAATTACTTATTGGATAATTACTTATTAAAAGTTTAAAATAAATAAACCCTAATATGGAAATTTAGAGAGGAGGGAGTGGTGAAGTTTTGAGGTAGATGAAGTTGGAGGAGAACCAATAGGAGTGTGCCACGCAGAAGAGAGAAAAAGTAAGGATTTTGAAGGATTTTGAAGGATTTTGGGAAGAAGTGGTGAAGTTTTTGAGGAATTCTAGGTGGGTTTATTTTAATGTTTTTATTTATTTCTTTTTTTATTTTATAAATTAAAAAACGTTAATTAATAAAAAAAAATACATTAATTAAAAAAAACATTACATTTAAAAAAAAACATTACACTAAATAAATAAAAAAAAAACATTACAATAATTAAAATAAAACATTACATTAATAAACTACTCCTCAATTTCCGCCTGCGTTAAAACAACCTCGACGTTCTCCTCAATGTGCATCTTGATATCATGTCGAAGTTGGTAGTGTGTTTCCTGATCTCGTAACTCCACAAGGATATCCGGATCTATGTTCACACGAACGGGAGGGTCTCTGATCCAAACCGGTGATATTGCATTCCCTTCATCCTTTAAAATCATGTTGTGTAAAATAATTGCCGCATATATGATTCTTCCACATTTCTCTCGTGTCATTGCTCGGGCACCCCGTGCGAGTATGTGAAACTTACCTTTCAAGGTACCGAAAAAACGTTCAACGATGGCCTTGCCGCTTTTTGAAGTTTGTTGAATCTTTTGTCGATTAGATCAACCGGATGATTATATGCCTTCACAAAAGTGGACCAAGTTGGGTATATACCGTCGGCAAGGTAGTACCCCCTCTTGTACTGGTGACCGTTAACAACAAATGGACACCTTGGTGCTAACCCGTGCATCTCATTTTGAAACACCAGAGATTGGTTCAAAACATTAATATCATTGTTTGAACCTGCAACACCAAAGAACGCGTGCCAACACCAACGATCCTGTGATGCTATGGCCTCAAGCATGATGGTTGGGTACTTGTGGTCACCCCGATGATATTGCCCCCGAAGGTTTCTTGGGCAATTTCTCCAGTCCCAATGCGTACAGTCAATACTGCCTAACATACCGGGCAAACCATGGTATGATCCATGTGCCTGATATAATAGTGCAATATCATGGCTTGTGGGTGCACGCAAAAACTCATTACCATATAACGCAAAAACAGATGTAACAAAATGATCAAGTGTTTCACGTGAGGTTCTCGCGGACATAGCTAAGTATTCATCGTATTCATCAGGAACGTTACCTGATGCTAGTTGACGAATGGCAGATGTGCATTTGTGTATAGCGGTGAAGCTATCCCTTCCCCGGGCGTCTATCCCCTCTTGGAAGTAACTGTTATGTGCTTGGACATCGTCAACTATCTTCAAAAATAAACGCTTTGACATCCGAAACCGATCCTTAAACACCGTTTCATTGTAGATCGACTCCTCATCGAAGTAGTGTCTCATAAGTCGGTCTCTAGCTTCCATACGTTGTCGGTAAACGTATTGTCTTTGTTGTGGTTGAGTAACTAGTTGCTCATGAGCCGCTACAACTAGTTCCAGAAATTGCGTATCTTCCTCGTCGGAGTCGGTCGATGAATCGGAACTTGAAGGAGGAATAGGTATGTTGAATGGAAACCGATCCATTTTGAAAGAAAGTTGAATTTGAGTTAGAATGAAGAGAAGTTGTAGGAGTATTTTGAAATGGGGGTGGAAGGGGGTATATATATTGTTTAAAAATAAATTTTTTTTTTAATGGAAATAGCCGTTCAACGGCTAGAAGTGGCCCCCACCCTTGCTTTCCTTCACCGGCGAAAAGTAGTTTGAAATGCAAGTTTTTGGCGGCGCCGCAGGCCTGGCGGCGGTGTTCGCCGGCGACGCCGCCGGCGCCAGCGCCGGCGCCAGCGGCAAAATGAACCCCACTCCCTCCTGCCTTAGTATTTGAATAATTATTTATTAAAATTTTATTTAATCTAAAATTTTGTGGTGATGACAAGTGTCATTTTTTTACCAATTAAAGTATGACCAATTTTTTGTTTATTATATAGTATAGATATAGATTAATGTAAAAAAAAAGATTAATGAATGATATCAGTTTAGTAACTTTCGTCTAACCTTTATTACCTCGTCCCAACGTGAGGAGTATTTTTTTATTGCTTAATACCTACCAACCAGTAAATAAGTAAAATCGAAAGCACCTTCGATTCTATAGAGTAATTGCGGTTCGTAACACGTCGGTGCGATTGTCCAAGTTATTACATTAGTTACTGTAAACCGTGTTGAATAATGAATACAAATACTTTATGTTGCATGTTTCTTCATTCAGATGTTAGGCTTGTTTGGGATTCCTTTTCAAAATTACTTATTCACTTATTAGCTTTTTGAAAAGCCAATAAACACTTTTGAATGTTTGGTAACTGTATAAAAACTTTTATTTTTGACTTTTCAAAAAGCTAATAAGTTAGTTTTTAATAAGCCATGATTTTTTTTGCTTTTAAAATCTGTTTATAGCTTTTTAAGTGATGAATTACCATAATATCATTATTTTAACTTTATACTCACTTAACCTTATACCCACTTAAAAGCATTATAAAATCATAAAACCCGACCCATTCACCACCCATAAGCTAGAAGGAATGAAGAATAATCCTTTTGTTTTATCTAGTCTTATCCAAACCAAAGGCCGAAATGCTTGCAATCAACGCAGTAAACCGGAATTCCTCCATTTAGATTTTAGTCTTCGCAAATAGACGCGTGTAACCCCACCACTTCCACCTCCACCGCACAACAACCCCGCTGACTCGCCACTTTTCTCACCGTACATCTGAGGCTACTCGGTGGCACCCTCGCTTCCAGAAACTTCTTTTCGCGGTTCAGATATCTCCCCGTCATCCCCACTCCCACAAGTTTCATTTATACTCTCTTTCTTCTTTAACTCTCTCCTTTACTCTCACGTCTCATAAACGCAACTGTGTGTTTCAAGGTACGCCCTCTAATTCGATTTTTGTTGTTCTGTAATTCTAGCCCTAGATTTTTATATATGTTAACCTTTTCGGTATGATTCTCGCTAAAACGGATCGATTGATTCTAACACTCGGAAGTTAATTTTTGATGTACGAATTCTGGATCTATTCTATTTAGCATTTAGGGTTTTCTTCGAGTGTTGAATCTGCAATTAGATAGTTGTTCTATGTACTTTTATGCTGTTGTTATGATTGATCTGTATAAAATTCATATCTCGAATATCTAGATTTGTAAAATTTCTTCTTTTTATCTGACACACCACCTTTATTTTAATCGGAAACTGGAGAGATAATTTGATCTTGCGATTCTTCCTTCGTTTATATATTTTTTTATTGCTTTTTTTTTTAACTTATCTGTTTATCTTTTTGTTGATGCTTACGGCTTTATGTTCTAGATGTTGGAGCCTCTTTAAGTCTTATCCTATGATACCTTTTTTTGGGGCTATTATTGTTATTGTCTCGAGATTACAGTTGAAAACTTTTGCAGTTTTATCTAATCAATTGTCTTTCCTTGATCTCGGTATAGTTGGTACGAAAAGTTGCGATTCGCTCCGAATTTAGTGCTCTTGTTTAGATGGTTATGGAGTCGGGTTTTCACGAATACACTGACTACATCAACGATGGATTCTCGTTGGATGACGAGAATACTTTGCCGATATTTGATCAGTTTCCGAGTCATGCCAATAGTTACAGATTTCGAGATGAGCCTTTGGATCTCAGTTTCTTAGATATTCCTTCTCCTGCACCCATCCATGACCCTGCTAGTGGCAATTCGTTCCCGGTAATGGCGGGGTCGCAATTGGATTCTCCTGATGAATATACAGATTATGTTTCGAAGTATTTAAACCAGATTCTTGTCGAAGAGAACATGGAGAGTAGGCAGAGTATGTTCCATGACCCTTTTGCTTTACAAGCCACCGAGAAATCTTTCTCCGAAGCTCTTGGTAACGACCACCCAACCGTGCAGCCGCATCTTAGTTTCCCCCTGGGTGTTGAAAGCCCGGAAGAGATCCCTAATCAAAGTTTCAGCGGGTACAGTACGTACAGCAGCACAAGTGGTAGCAACTCCGTGGAACCTAAATGTGTTCGGAGTGATTCATTTGAGACGAGATCTTCGGTTACACAAGCTCGATCATTTGAAAACCCTCCTGTTGGGTCGACGACCACTAGTGTCACTAATGACGTTAATGACACGATGGATTCTGTTATACACCGGCATGTTTTTCAAAACATATTCACTGATAGCGAGTCTATCTTGCAGTTCCAGCGAGGCATGGAGGAAGCAAAAAAGTTTCTTCCTCCCAGTAAACCTCTGATTGTTGATTTGGATAAATATAACTTGCCGTCAGATGCAACCAGTTCTTCTCCAGAGGTTGTTGTGAAAGTGGAGAAAGTCGAGATTGATAATTCACTAAATGGGTTCAGAGGAAGAAAGCATTTTCAGTTGGAGGAAAATAGTTATGAAGATGAAAGAATTAGTAAGCAATCTGCGGTTTATGAGGATGAAGAAGTTGAGTTGTCTGAGATGTTTGATAAAATTCTTCTTTGTACCAATGCTAAAGGCGAGCCTACTCCTGGTTGTGGAGACCTTCCAAATCAGTCAAATTTACAATACGTTTATAGTGGTTGGAACGCTCCTGTTTGGGGACCAGGAAATGACAGCATTGACATTAGAACCTTACTGATCAACTGTGCACAATCGGTTGCCGCTGATGATTACAAGATTGCAAGTGAACAATTGAAGCAGATAAGACAACATACTTCTCCATCTGGCAATGCTTCACAGAGATTAGCTCATATCTTTGCCCTTGGTCTAGAGGCACGGATGTCTGGCACTGGTTCACAGATCTATGAATCTCAAAAGGCGTCGGGAATCTCAGCTGCTGATAAGTTAAAAGCTTTTCAGTCTTACATGTCATCTTGCCCTTTTAAAAAGAATGAAATTTACTTTGCTAATAGAACGATTTATGAAGCAGCGTTATCTTCTTCAACACTTCATGTTGTCGACTTCGGTATTGCTTATGGTTTTCAGTGGCCAATTCTTATAAAACACCTGGCAGACAAACCCGGTGGGCCACCTAAGTTGAGGATTACCGGAATAGAGTTTCCACAGCCTGGTTTTAGGCCAGCTGAGAGGGTAGAGGAGACTGGGCGGCGGTTGGCCACCTATTGTGAGCGGTTTAAAGTACCGTTCGAGTACAATGCTATAGCTATCAAAAACTGGGAAATGATCAACATTGATGATCTTAAGCTTCAGAGAAATGAATTTCTTGCTGTGAATGCTCTTGCTCGGTTTGAGAACTTGCTTGATGAAACAAGTTTTACAGATTGTAGTCCAAGGGATGCGGTTTTGAAGCTGATTAGGGATATGAAGCCAGATATTTTTGTTCATTCGGTTATTAATGGGTCTTATAGCGCACCATTCTTTGTTACTCGTTTCAGGGAAGCTCTTTTTCACTTCTCCGCTTTGTTTGATATGCTTGATGCAACAATAGAGCGTGAGAACGAACAAAGGAAGAATTTTGAGAAAGAATTTTATGGGCGACAAGTTATGAACGTGATTGCGTGCGAAGGTCCACAGAGGGTGGAGCGGCCTGAAACCTACAAGAAGTGGCAGGTCCGGACCACAAGGGCTGGGTTCAAACCTAGACGCATTGACAGCGAGGTTGTTTCACAAGTGAAAAGTAAGGTGAAGATCGGGTATCACAAAGATTTTGTGTTTGATGAAGACGGGAAATGGATGCTACAGGGATGGAAAGGCAGGATTCTATATGCCATCACATGCTGGGTACCAGCCTAGCAGCCATCTCTTCCTTTCATTTATTTCTCGTTAATATCCCTAGCCAACGCCCTTCTATTCTACTACGGTTGTTCTAGCATGGAACTTGATCTAAGGTATGGCTTCCTGAATTGATCCCTTCTGCCATTAATCGTAAATGATTATTTGTATTGTTTTACACCTTAATTTCGTTATAAAACTTCAAAGGTACTTTAACATTACATGCAAGGTTCACAAGAAATTGAGAATCATAATCTTTCTTCTGTTTCTGTCTGTATTCACTATGATCTGAGTGTGATATATATTTGTGAAATGTCGCAGATAACGGTTTGATGAAGACTTCCAGAGATTATTATTGTTATTATTACATAATGGGTTGATGTTGTTAGGTGGCTATGGTACTTGGGAAAGTCTTGTCTCTCTTGAATTAGAATAGAAGGATCATGATGCTTGGTTTGCAAGTTAAGTTTTATTCAGCTGTTGACATATGTTTTAGAAGAGTGTAGTTTTATAAAGTAGATGTATGTATGACTGTAGTAGGTATTGTGTTGGGTTTATTTATTTATTTATTGATGCGTTATATTTGTCTAGCCTTTTCCTTGATGCTGGTTAACCGGATCTCAGGATTGCTTCAGATCCAGTTTACCAAAGTTATGATGGTAGGGAGTCGGTTTAATAATTTTGTTGAAGTGTTCAAATGTATGTATGTATGTATGTATATGAAGTCGGTAGCCAGCCATCCACCAGGGCTAAATGCTTTTAACTAAATATAGAAGCAAGTGGAATACCATACTTTTTGACTAATTACATCATACTAGATAAAAGTCCAAGGCCTAAAATCTCATTTCTAGCACCAAACCGACTCTCATGGCGATAAAGTTCAAGTGTGCTTTTTGACGTCTTGACTATGGAGTAGTGTCTACTTTTTATTAAAGTGGGTGGGTGGGTAATTTTATTTATTTGTTTTTAATTTTTTTTTTGAATGGTTAAATCATCATATAAGTGTGTATTTTGTAGGATTTGAACCTCAACCTCTTGGTTGGGAGAGTCACTCCTTTACCATATAGTTGTCCCTTTGGGAGGAACATATATTTTTATTTATTTATTTTAATGGCCGACAGTTTATTAAGAAAAAACTAGCAAA
>JBCNJP010000020.1:3311437-3333332 GCA_039602395.1 Deinandra increscens subsp. villosa | reverse complement strand
ATTAAACAGAAAGTTTTGATATGAAGATTGAAGAAAAGAAATAAGTAAAAAAGAAAATAAATATTTAGCTAAGACTAAATTACAAATTTTAACTTTTATACTTTACAAAACTTTGAATTTTGATATTTTTTTAAAAAAACTTTCAAGCTTTACCCGTTATTTGAAAACATGTTTCATGTTTTAACCTTTATATTAACTTTACACTAACCCAGTTAAATTTCTTCGTTAGTTTTCTAATAAAGGGAGTAGTATTGTAATTTTACAAAAAATAAAAATAAAATAACTCTTAAAACCTTTGAACGAGAATTGCAGCGACTCCACTCCTACTGAAATTTCGATCAAATTTAATTTTTAATCTCCATTCTCCTGCTGTAATATAGTCCATATGTTTTCTAGGCAATATAATTTTCATTTGAATTTTCATACGTAATTTATATAGGGTAGTTTAAAAACTTATTCTTAATGATAATTATTTATGTATGAAAACTATTCATATTCCTAATTACACATTTGACAACGTATGCCTTACTACCACACACCTCAATATCGTTTATATATATATATATATATATATATATATATATATATATATATATATATATACTAGTATTGAGCTCGCGTGTTTTTAACCACATTATTATACTTGATGTCACTAAATGAACATTTTCCCCACAAAAATTAACCCACTAAATTGTCTTGTAAAGTAGTATAACTATCTTTTTTCTCATCTATGTTAATAGAATTCCGATTTGATTATGATACAATATTTAACAAAAAAATCGTTGAGCATTGTTTTATCTCTGTTAATATTGAAATAAATAAAATTGTTTTCACTGCATTTGTATAACATGAAGAACGTTTTCGGTTAATTTCTACGGAGAAAATGTTCATTTAGCGACATCAAGTATAATAATGTGGTTAAAAACGCGCAGCAACGCGCGGGCTCCAATACTAGTATATATAAAAACGGTATTGAGGTGTGTGGTAGCAAGGCATACGTTGTCAAATGTGTAATATAGGATTAGTTTTCATATTTAAATAATTATCATTAAGAATAAATTTTGAACTACCATATATAAATTACGTATAGAAAATTCAAATGGAAATTATATTGCTTAAAAACATATGGACTAAATCACAGCAGGAGAATGGAGATCGAGAATGAAATTTGATCGGAATTTCAGCAGGAGTGGAGTCGCTGCAATTCTCGTTCAAACGTTTTAAGGGTTTTTTTTTGTAAAATTACAATACTACCCCCTTTATTAGAAAACTAACGGAGAAATTTTAACTGGTTTAGTGTAAAGTTAGTGTAAAGGTTAAAACATAAAATAAGTTTTCAAATAAAGGGTAAAACTTAAGAGTTTTTTTTTAGAAAAGGTCAAAATTCAAAGTTTTGTAAAGTATAAAGGTTAAAAATTGTAATTTAGTCTTTAGCTAAAGATAGAGTAAAAATTCAAACCCTTAAAACAAATTTTGGGTCTCCATTCAAATCCATTATGTTTCCCACGGTACAATAGCCGGAGTTGAAAGTACAGTCGAACGATAAAGATGAATGGGCAATTTAGAGAAGAAAAGAGCAGAATGAGTTTAAGAGAATATGCAATGTGTTGCAAGTTGTGTTTAGACTCAACAAATGAGTCTCTATCGATAGTGTAGGTCTCAACTTTGAAACACTAAAAAATTAAAGACTCAGTCAAATTCATTAAACATCTTCAATGAATTATTTTATGTTTCTTTGACCAAAAAAGGTTTTTCAATTGGATATAAAGTGGTTAAAACCAAAACAGTTGAAACTGAGTAACAACAGCGGTTACTCGACTATTTCAGCAGCTGCTGACTGGACATGCGCGCGCAAAGTTGACAACACTCCGGCACTAAGGCCGGCACCGCTGAAACCCCCTGACACTACAAGAATCCTATCGATGGCATTTCAGTCACTTATTCACTCAAAGAAGAGCTACTCACATCAGCTACATCTATATTCATCTTGTTTACCATCGATAACTCTGAGGATAGTAAAACGCTTAGTGTTGGATAAGTCTTTATACTTTTCCTTGAAAATTTTCTCTTAAATTCGTAGCTTTGATAGCTTTGAACCCTTAACTTTGAACATCGATATCTCATTTGTCTTAGCTCGATTTTGGACGTGGTTTGATGCGTTGAAAAACCCTCACAACATACTACACAAACCAGAAAATACCAGCTACAATGACCTCAGTCACGTATAGTTATTTATGTTCAAAGTAAGTAAATAAAAAACTCGTTTTCATAACTTAGTAAAAAAATAAATTTTTTATTATTTTATTTCAAAATTTCAAACGGATAGTTTCTTTTCTTGAAAAGCTAAGAGTATCATATATAAAACATGCCTAGCAAAACATAAGGTTGAGAAAACAAATATGATTACAATGTTAATAATGGGTTTTACGTTCCATTAATTAAACCAAATTGACACAAACATTATGATCTCTATTGACATATAAAAAATAAAAAATCCAGTAAGTTTTTTTTATTGTACTTGCATAGAAGTTTGTTGTGAAATTGAATATGAACTAGAAAAAGAAATTGAATGATCTTATTAAACGATTGAGAGAGAACTACAAATTCGAAAGGAAATTTTACAATCTAGAAGATCGATCAAACAATGACCTTAACTGCTTGCTTTTAAACGGTAATTACACCCTAATAACTTTTAACGAAACTATAGCTAAACATGCTAACGACCTCCCTTGAACTTTGTAGAATTTGCCACTTTTAACCCAAAGTTCCAAACTTTCACAGAATGTCATGAACAACCCCTGAACTTGAGTTAACTAAACATTAACACCTTTAAACACATCTCTCAACCATTTGATGATTATTCCTTCACTTTACAACATTCTCCACCTTGAAGAATAATCAATCAACAATCTTTAGATCAAATAAAACCTTATAACCATGACAACAACATTCCAACATTAGCAACGAGCAACAGTGACCCCACAGGGTTTGAATACCCTGTTGTGTTGAAACATATCAGCCATGATCACAGGAAAAACTTTGATCTTTATTAGCCCACCCCTACTGCTGCAACACAGAAGTCAAACTTCCTTCCAGGCAGCACTTTAGTGAGCATATCAGCTAGATTTTCAGCTGATTCAACCTTAAGAACAGTCACTTCCTTCTCACTGATAACATCTCTGATAAAATGCATCCTAACATGTATATGCTTAGTTCTTTCATGATACAGAGCATTTTTGGACAGTTGTATAGCACTTTGACTATCACAATAAATTTCCGTTTCAGACAGTTTTATCCCCAATTCTTTTATGAATCTTTTCAACCATAGAGCTTCCTTTACTGCCTCGGTGAGGGCAATATACTCAGCCTCAGTGGTGCTCAAAGCCACAACATGCTGTAATTGTGCCTTCCAACTTAGTAAACTGCCACATACCTTGAATAAGTATCCAGTTATTGACCCGCCTCTATCAAGGTCTTTGGCATAATCAGCATCAACATATCCAATTACATTATCAGTGTCAACCTTTGAATGACCAAATACCAGTCATGTTTCAACTGTTCCAGCTAGATACCTCAGGATCCATTTTACTGCATTCTAGTGTTCTTTTCCTGGATTTGATATAAATCTACTTACCAAGCTCACAGAATATCCCAAGTCAGGCCTAGTGCACACCATGAGATACATTAAGCTCCCAACCACATTTGCATATGGGACCTTTTCCATGTATTCAAATTCTTCTTGGGTCTTAGGAGAAACAACATTTGACAATTTGAATTGTGGTCCTAAGGGTGTTAGGACATGTTTGCACAAACTCATACCATAATTTTCTAAGACCTTCTTAATGTATGATGTTTGAGTTAATCTTAGTATCTTATGCTCCCTATCTCTCCTGATTTCCATCCCAAGAATCCTTTTAGCTATACCTAACTCTTTCATCTCAAATTCTTCCATTAGGATTCTCTTAGTGTCATTAATCATTCCTTGAACCTGACTAGCTATCAGCATATCATCAACATAGAGTAATAAGTAGACATATCTATGCTGATCATATCTTCTGTAATACACACAGCAATCATAGGAACTTTTATTGAACCCATGAGTAGTAATACACTCATCAAACCTCCTGTACCATTGCCTTAGAGACTGCTTTAAGCCATACAATGATCTCTTTAGCAGGCACACTTTATCCTCTTCACCTCTTACTTCAAACCCTTCTGGTTGCTTCATATATATTGTTTCTTCAAGATTTTCATGAAGAAAAGTTGTCTTCACATCTAACTGTTCTAGTTCAAAATCAAACAAAGCAGTTAGAGCAAGTCAAATTCTAATAGAGGAGTGTTTTACCACAGGAGAATATATTTCATTATAATCCACACCAGCTTGCTGAGTGAATCCCTTTGCCACAAGCCTGGACCTTATATCTTGGTGGTTCATTCCCTTTTAATCCTTCCTTCAATTTGAACAACCACTTGCAGGACACAAGCTTCTGATCTTTTGGTTTGTCAACCAAAACCCAAGTTCCATTCTTGAGCAAAGACTCCATTTCTTCTTCCATTGCCTTAATCCACTTTATCTTCTCAACTGAATTAACTACTTGGCTATAAGTCAATGGCTCAAATACACTCTCTCCTGCTGCTGCCACAAAAGTTATGGCTGTAATATCCCCATCTATCCCTGTACCTTATGGGCTTAACATGATTCCTTCTTGGTCTTTGACTACCTTTCTTATTTGAGAACTTCTGATCACTCCTTCCTCTCACATATAAACCTTCACTGCCTTCTTCCTTTTCCTCATGTTGTTTCTTCAATTCTCTAGTGTTCAATGCTGCCATCACCTCCTCCATTGACAGGGACTCTCTCCCATACATCAAGGTTTCCACAAAATGTTCATATGTGGATGGAAGTGATGACAGGAACAAAATTGCCTGATCTTCATCTTCTATAACCACTTCTATGTTTTCAAGACCAATGATCAACTTATTGAATTCTCATCGGAATGCTCATCAATGGTCATACCTGAATCCATTCGAAGTGAGTATAATTTCTTCTTGAGGTAAAGCCTGTTGGCTAACGATCTAGTCATATACAGTAATTTGAGTTTTAACCAGACACCAGCAGCTGAATTCTCTCTTGCAACCTCCCTTAGAACCTTATCTCCTAAACACAAGATAATGGCACTATGTGCCTTGGCAAGAACCTCATACCAGTCGCCTTCCTCGATGTAATCAGGCTGATTAGCTTCACCACTGTAAGGCTTCTGCAATTCCCTGATATGTCAAGAATGCTTTCATCTTCACTCTCCATAATCCGAAATCGTTTCTTCCATCAAATTTCTCTACCTCGAACTTTGAACTCACCATCGTAGCGAATTGAATTGATTTTTCCCCAAATCAGAACCAGCGGAAATCAAATCAGAACCGAATCATGGCTCTGATACAATTTGTTGTGAAATTGAATATGAACAAGACAAAGAAATTGAATGATCTTATTAAACGATTGAGAGAGAACTACAAATTCGAAAGGAAATTTTACAATCTGGAAGATCGATCAAACAATGACCTAAACTGCTTGCTTTTAAACGGTAATTACACCCAAACATCTTTTAACGGAACTATAGCTAAACATGCTAACGACCTCCCTTGAACTTTGTAGAACTTGCCACTTTTAACCCAAAGTTCCAAACTTTCACAGAATGTCATGAACAACCCCTGAACTTGAGTTAACTAAACATTAACACCTTTAAACACATCTCTCAACCATTTGACGATTATTCCTTCACTTTACAACGGGTAGATATAAATACGTATATAAAAAAGATCACGTCTTAATTACAAAATATTGGTCTGTACTTTGTAAGGGTGGAGGGATGGCTTCCCTACACGGCCACCACTGACTCGGGTTCACAGCTTCTCAGCTTGTGTATGCAGCTATTAAAAACCGAAGAAATTAATTGTTATTGTGTGGGGGTTAAAAAAATATTCAGCAATTAAACTTTTATTCATAATAAGCATGATTTTAGTATTCGTAGAAAAACGTGCAGAAAACAAAATTACAATTACGTTTGTCACGAAGTAAGTATGCACGCGATATTAAAAAAAAAACTTAACGACCCAAATTTAACCTCAAACAATCATTTAATCCCAAGACCAATGCAAAAACTAGTTTTCTTTAGTAAAAAATGGTTGTGCCTTTAATAACACTTTCAAAAAATGACCGCCTCTAGCTTCTTGTTAGTAGTCGTGTCGTTTTTTTTAGTGAATTGCCGTTAAAAAAAAAATAATAATAACACATTCTAACATAATATTAAATAAAAAAAATACAATATGATGTCGACACACAATTACACGCGGCGTCTAGATGATGGCTTCCAGAAATCTCGGCACGTTCCACATTCTTATTCTTGGCGTCTTCCAATCGCTTTCTTCCTATTTTCATTCAAAACCTTCATCCCCCTTTTCTTCTTCTTCACCCTATAAATTCATTCTTTTCTTGATCCCAACTTTCACATTGCATCTGCTTAATTTAATCTCCTGTAAGTGCTCTAATTCATGTCCTATTTGCATCTCTTTCCTACATTGATTTTACTTGTTCAGATCCCCAATCAAGTTTTCATTTTTAGGGCTCGACAATTCAACTGTTTTAAACATGACCCATATGTTTGATTCTCTTGTTTCTTTGTTGCAGGTTAATTGAAAATGGAATACGAAAATGGATACCAGCAGCAACAGACCCCACACTCAAGATTTGATTGTCTTCTTTTTGGTAACTCTCTAATTTCTCATTTGAGTAATTTCTCAGTTTTTTTTATTAGTAGTTTCCAGTTTGTTACAATCATCCTTCAATGAAATGAAGATATTGAAACCTTGTTATTATGTTGAACTTACTTTTAGATGTTGATGATACCCTTTATCCTCTAAGCTCTGGGTTGTCAGCAGAATGCACCAAAAACATCAAAGGTATTATTGCATATAAAACTGATTACATATTTACATTATCTTTAGGTGCACATTTGTTAAATTGTATATGAATCCAAGGCTGTAAACGAATGGAGTCGAGCTATCGTTTATAAACGAGACTATTCCTATCTAGATTTTTTCAAGCGAGTTGCGAGTTTTTTGAACAGGTCTATATTGAAATAAACTTATGATCTCTATTATATTGATGGATTTTTTTAGAGTATATGGTGAATAAGCTCGATATAGAGGAAAGCAAAGTCCCGGATATATGTGTCCAACTCTATAAGGATTATGGGACAACAATGGCTGGTCTTCGGGTATGATTTAAATTCTAAACTATAATCATTCATTGTATTTTTAAACTCTGTTGTCAAAATTCTAAACTTTCAAATTATCCCTTAACTTTCAATATGAGATCAAACAAGATTAGCCTAAAACACATCTGAAACCACTAAAAAAAATGATCTTTTTATACCATACAACTCGCTTTTTCTGTGCATTCCTTGAACCTGGACACAAGGCTTACCCTTTGCGATTTGAGTGTATCTTGCTCATTAGACAATCATGGGTTTGAAGTCAAATCATCTAATTATCTATTTTTTGCAGGCTCTTGGTTATGATTTTGACCATGATGACTACCATAGGTACGGAATCTCCCCACCCTTTTTGGTCTAGTTCTATATAGAAAGTTAGAAACTCAAGATTCTAATGTTGTGAAATTGGTTATGAACAGTTTTGTCCATGGGAGATTACCCTATGAATATCTGAAACCCGACCCTGTTCTTAGAACTCTTCTAGTTAGCTTGCCCATCAGGAAAGTGGTATGTTTTCAAGTCTTTTTCTTGAGTGGATACCCACTTGATTGCTTTAGTAAAGATTTGTATGTATCATAGTTTTTTTTTTTTTTTTGATAGATTTTCTCAAACGCGAATGAGACACACGTGGCTGAAGTTCTTGGTCGACTTGGATTGGAGGACTGCTTTGATGATGTCATATGTTTCGAGTCCCTAAACCCTAAAACCCAAACCACTGATACCCCTAAGAGTGGCAATGAACCTGCAGGTTTACTACAAAAGAGTCCTATTCTTTGCAAACCCTCTAAAAACTCTTTCCAACAGGCTTTCACTATGGCGAACATTAACCCTCATAAAACCGTAAGTTATCATAGATTTAATTATAAAATGACCACAGGAAACATATGCTTACTGTAATTCTGGTGTTTTTAGTTGTTCTTTGATGACAGCATTCGCAATATACAAACTGCAAAACTCACAGGCCTCAGCACCGTGTTGGTAAGTCGATTTTTGCTGTGAACTTATATGGTTTTCATTTAAGAAAACCGAAAGAAAAATATTATCTGGTATTTGATATTTTTCTTGTTGGCGCAAACAGATTGGGTCGTCACAGCGTACGAAAGGTGTGGACTATGCTTTAGAGAGTATACACAACATCAAGGAAGCTGTGCCGGAGCTATGGGAAGCGGTTAACAAGTCTAATGATGTTCGGAGTGCACGAAAGATTGCAATTGAAACTATTTGTGGAAGCTTAGACCCATGACTGTGTTATTCTTCTGACCTATTGGTTCTAATCTTGACATGTGATTGTTATTTTAGTGACCTAAGTCTAGTTGATACCACCTTTGTATGTTGCAGATGTTAATAAAAGAGCCGATGCGTTTCTTGTATCGTGTAAGTGGTCACTTACTAGAAGAAGTATTTCGAACCGTATATTATTTGGGTCATGTAAAATGTATTTGATGACACTAATTAAATTTCCAATTCAAAGGTTTCACAATGGAGATTCCTATCTGTTTTTTTTGCTGTTTGTTTATGGCATGACAAATGTCCTTTACGTTTAAACTTTGTTACATCTTACATAACTGTCATAGATGTCAAGGTGGGTATAGAATGAAGTAAAAATTCAGGTCATAAATCAGTTTAACAACTTTACCTAATCAAACACAAATCAAAATATTTAGTCTAGAACTTGAAACATAAACATTTTTCACAAGTTAAAAATTGGAATCAGCATTAATAGTTGGAAACTTTGATGGAGTCAAGTAATCAATAGGAACCTTGCAGCCTCCAACAAACAACAATTCAACATTAAACAACCAACAGAAAATTCAACATCAAACAACCAACAGAAAATTCAACAATGAACAAACAAGGCAAGAATCATGAGAGTAGACAAACGGATTGAATATTCAATTTCAATCAACAATGGTTACTTGGTATATCAAAATCTTATGGTTCTGATCAAGTTTGTAATGATTAGTTTACGTTTAATTTTTATTAATGAGATGATACGCTCGGATGCAACGGTATTTGAAACGAAGAAAGTTAGGAGGGAACTCGACTACTCGAGGAGGCAGTAAATGAGGAATCTCCGTCTAAATACGTATGGAATAGTTGGTTGCCCATTAAAGTGAATGAATATTCTGGTGTGGAGGTTGGCACTTGAAAGAATGCCCACAAGTATATGGAGAGCTCGTAACAATCTAATCCAAATTAACAAGAAAAGTTTGGTGGAGACCATAAGCGAAGAAGTCAAAGTTGTCTTGTTTCTATAGATAAAAAAAAGGGGTAAAACAGTTGGTGGCAACTTGCAAGGAGTGGTGTACCTTTTCTATGATTTTGTAATCTTTCTTTCTAATATTTGGTGACTATTGTATGCCCGGTGTCCGGTATATGTTTGGTGTTTGGTCTAGCCTTTTGGTGGCCTCTAATAAATATATCAGAAAAATATCAGAAAATAAGAAAATGACCTAGTTAACTCATAGTTTTACCAAAATGACCGTCATTTTTGTGTCTTCTACAAATGACTATTAACTAGACCAACCAATAACAATCCGCCACATTAGCAGCACTGGCACACTCTCTTCGCAACGTGTCCAAAACGAGTCAGTATCTAGCAGCCACGTAGGCATGTTGAAACGAGCCAGTATCTACCCCTTCCGGTAAACCTTGTGTTGACGGCACGCTAAAGCACCACGTCTCGCCATGTGTCCCGATGTTGTCGTCCCAAACCCATCACGCTCTTGCGAGCGCCACCCTCCCCCTCAAGCCAGCTCCGACCCAATCCCCTACCTGGCACCGTCCAAAATAACGTGTTTTGAGAAATTGGATTGAAGTGACAATTCTGACCAAACCACAGGGTCAAAAATGACACCTTTTGTTTATTGAATAAATAATGTATATAGATGAGGGAGCGAAAATCAAATTTCTAAAATTTTGGTTCAAATTTCTAAAATTTTGGTTTTTAAAAATAAAATAATTGGAGTAATAATTACATATTATGAGATGAGAGGATTTGAGCGGGTAATTTTTTCTTAGGTGAAATGTGATGTTGACAAGTGTTTGTTATTTACATATTATGAGATGAGAGGATTTGAGCGGGAAAATTTTTATGAGGTGAAATGTGATGTTGACAAGTGTTTATTATTGCAATCATTTATTAAATAGTAGATATGTCATATCACTATTCACTACTCATTACTCACTATAACCCCTTTATGAACCACTATGGATACCCTTTATGAACGACTACGGATGCCCTAAGGGTGGTGAGAAATTGAGAACGATGAATAAACAAAAAAAACAACTATTGTGTAGTGGGGGATTCAGAATTTTTCGTCAGCGGGTGGCAAAGGGGGCAAAATAATGAGTTCAATAAAACAAGTCAAAAGGGTTCAAATTCAACAATGTCAAAATGTGTCGGATAAAAACAAGTTAAAAGAAGTTGGTTAACTAATTTTTAAAAGTTTCTTGAAATGTTAAAAACGTTTTTAGATTCTTAGTCACATTGGGTTACTATACTTGATGCACATTGGACTAAACATATGTTATCACAGACACAACCATTTTTTGGATATATATATATATATATTTTTGTTTTTAAATGTGGCTTGATACAGATATTGTAAATCTGATTGATTTCAATACCCATGAATCGTCTTTCTTGTGTATTACATGTGTACTTAACTCAATGTAAGACAACTAATTTACTAATTGTATGATACTCATTTAGATTAATATCATTATGTAAAAAAAATTGATGTGGTAAGACATAATCCCTCATTCCTATATGATTATGGGTTGAACCGGAAAAAACCGAAAAAAACCGGAAAACCGCCCGGTTCAAAACAGTCCGGTTATGTCCAAAAAACCGGGGATTAAAAAACCGGTATGATAACCGGTTGGCGGTTGAACCGGTTGAACCGGACCGGTTAAACCGGTTTTTAAAACATTGGTTATGGGTATGCAATATACCCCCTAAGTTACTAGCTTTAGTTTTACATGCAATTATTTTAGTTTTACTTTTTTTTAAACAAACAAACATAAATTTTGCTTTTAGCACCTGATCAAGTACAATACAATCAGATCCTCTCCTCATGAATATAATACCTGCATCGTCTGTTTTTTATTCTTAAACTTACAAAACACATTCTTCTAATCTTTTATCCCACATAGTCTCTTGAACCTTCTTCCTTATTTAAACCTCTTTATCCCACAACGCCCATTCAATGCATCATATTTAGAGTGTATTTATAACATAGATGATGATGTGGAGGAGAGAGATTAAAAAAAATCCTTCCATAAGAGCATGCGGTGTACCCGCGTGAAGGGGGGCGTTTTGGGGGATAACGGCGTGGAACACCGCCCCCCCATGCGTTTTGCGTTGGCGTGGAACGAATCCGTGGACATTTACACGGCGTTTTGGTCAACATTTGAGGGTAAATGTCCAATCAAGTTATGCCACCTAATTTTCTTTTTATTTTTTATTTATTTAAACTAATAAAAAAATAATACAACACCACACACCACACCACACCATGTATACCCCTATCACATCATACAAATGGTGTTATCCAGTCATCATCCACGTGGCATGATAACACCACTTTACAACACCATGTATACCACATGCCCTAAGTGCATGCATTTAGGATGTTGCGAGATGATAAGAGAGAGAAAAGTAATAAATATAATAAAGGAAAATTGCATTTTAATAATCCCAACTTTCACATGTTGGCCAATAATAATCCCAATTTAAAATATTCTTCTCAATGGTCCCAACTATTGAACTATTTTCTACTAGTGGTCCCCCGTTAAAAAAATTTAACTCCGTCAGTTTGTTGCTGATGTGGAACTATGACGTGGCATATTTCTTCTTTTTCTTTTTTAATCCCTTTCCACATCCTATTAAAACATTCCACGTTCTATTTCATTAGGGGTTAAAAAAAACCCTAATCCTAAAAACATAAACATCGCTTCCCAAACATCTTCATCGCAGTGTCCCCAAATCGAAACTGTGAATCCTCAAAATAAGAAACCTGCAATAGGTTTGACTAAACTCATTTAATATATTCTTCATCTTTCAAGGATGCATTTAGTCCATTGCATTGGTGATGGTCTAATCTAAAAGTTTCTGCCTCAATTTAGCAACAAGTCAACAACCAAGGGGCCTGCTACAAAGTTGTGAAAGGGGCCTAAGCAAATTATCGTTCATATGTATAACTTTTAATGCTACGGGCCATGATTTTAGTGGGGGCCTTCCCGCCCTGTGTGGCCTTCCTGAATTCGCCCTTACTAAATTTTATTACGTCTCTACGTGTTTGCTTGCCTTATACACGTGCTCGGCGACCGGTGACCATGTATTCCATACCCATTGTGTTCTTTGAAAAGAGTGTAAGGAGATTCGTCATTTTATCTTCTTCTTTCTCTATAACTCTCAATTACACTCATTGTCTTTCTCTCTTCTCTGCTCTATCATATTTTGATATCAGTATTTCAGTACCATTACAGGTACCGTAAACGAAAAAAACGATACCGAACCAATAGATCCAGTATGGTTTTTGACACTCTTCTTGAATTTAACATCAATAGTTTATTATTTGTACGATATTGATTTTATCCATGTTAGCAAAACCTATCAATGGTGATTCCACCTAACACAACATGCGATGTAAGAAAATAGTAAGATCTTGAATCAACTAATATAAATAAACAATAAACAGATCAACATAAACATGATTCAATTCAAAGTTGTTAAAAAAAAAGTTTTTATAGAAGTTCTTAATTCAATTTTTAATTTTAATAATCTAAAAAATATTATAACATAAAGCTTAAATATTTCAAATCTTTAGTTTTCCATCAATCAATATGTTAACATGCTTATTAACTCTTCAATTCCAACAGAGTTCTGCCCTAAAAGAAACTAGAGCCTGCTTCCAACATAATAATATATCCAAGGTTTAAAGATAGATAGTTGATTTGGTATCAACTCCAAATCAAGAATCTCATAAGCTAAATAAACACAAGAACATACCAAGTACGCAAACGAGAAGCATCACGACAAAGTATTTAAGCAGCATACCATACTTGAAAACGAATCCGACTCTCTACCTAGAAAGAAACATCAACACGCACTCTGATAAAGCGCTACATTTTTGTACAGTCATAAAACTATCTCCCACCTTTTCCCTGGCATCCTTGCCGACGGAAAATACACTCATGTCCTCATAATAATTATACTGCCTCTGCACCAGCATCAGGTGGTTCTTTCTCCTTATAACAAAAGTAACTCAATGTATATAATAAGCCTTTAAACGCTACAGAATGTACAGTTTTTCAAGTACAATCAACCAAACTTTATTTGCAACAACTAGGAGACTGAGACACACAGAGGGAGGAGGGTAAAGGGCAGCTCAAACTAGCCTTCCGTCGTTAGCTGTACAACTTCATTTCCTATGCCACCTCATCTTCCTATGCAGCATGTGCCGACTGTGCAGCCATTCTCCTTTCTGCGGTCAATGAAAACCCGATTATCACAAAACCAAGAAATTCCGAGTCTCTTTCTAATTCAGTCATAAACTAGCCGAGCCACTAAAGATTGGCTCACTAAAAGCTCGAACTTAGTCGAGCCTGAACAAAAACAAATAAATATGACATACATAATAATGATAATATTTCACACAATAGTAAGCGAGTTTCCTAAGAGTTTCACTAAAGTCACTAAAAGTTTTTCTCTCTAAAATCACTCAACTATGTTAGGTGTTCCAATCTTGTATAATTGTTTTATAAATGTTAAAATTTTATAATATTAACTTGGGCAAATGAAACATATATGAATGTTGGTTAATATTTAGTTATTAATTTCTTCAAACTTGACTTAAATTAAACAAGTATTAAACTTAAATTTTAATTTAATAACTTTTGTTTTATTACAATTACCTTCTATTTGAAGTTAATTTAAAAAAATTAATCACCAAATAGTAATCAAGATTCATACATGTTTCATTTCTCTAAGTTAACTTTATAAAATTTTAACATTTATAAAAATATATATAGAAGACTGAAACACCTGATGAAAGTTGGGTGACTTTAGTGAGCCAAGAAAACTTTGAGTGACTTTGATGAATCACTTGGGGAACCTAGTTACTATTCTATAAAGTTACCCCCAACAAATAACTAAAGAATATATATTATGTTATATATATAAAATTATTATTTACAAGTATATCTATATATAAAAATAACTATATAAGTACATAAATAAAATTATACAAACTAATCCTGAGCTTGGCTCAAACTTGGATATTTTCTCACGAGCCAAGCTCAAGCTTCAGATATAGATCACAAAACGGCAAGCTCGAGCCCTCTTTAGCTAAACAAGCTGAGCTCAAGCTCGGTTTGTTCACACCCCTACTATTTGGGACCCAGATTTTTTCATGAAAAAATATTTCTTATGGCACTTCAGAAAATAACAAAAGTTTTCATCACCAAAAAGTTACACTTTCATGGTTTACAACCCGAGTCCAAAACAACAGGCTGCCACTAATAACTTCAACTCAACTTAAAGACAATAGCGGTTCTTATTATTGATCCATCACCAATGACTAATACTTGACTCCTAATTCTCATATTCCTTACTGATGTAGAAAAGTGTGCACGGAATGCAGAATTATAAAGATGCAAGGAAAAAAGAAACAGAAAAGGTGCATATGATTATGTACCTCCAGCAGCAACAAGTTTCTCCACACGGGTGACAATATGTTTTCCGTAAGTGTATTTCTTAAGTGCATTCAAATGAACCTTAATTCGGGTCAAAATGTGCTCACGTTCTTGATCACTGCAAGTTTCAAGTACTTTTTGCACCACATAATTTGCAAACTGATCTTTCATCATTGCCTATATAAAAACAACAAAACCAAATCTTAAGCTTTGATTATAGAAGTAAGAAATTCGTTAAACAAAAACAGGAAATTATTCTTTTTTTATGGAAATGGAGTAAGGAAACCTGAAGGGGCTCATTTTCATCAGTTGAACCAAGCATCTCAGTCACAAGAAGTTGGCGTTCACTAGCATCACCAAAAGTCAAACATTTTTCAACCACATTTGATGCGAACTTTTGTTGACTCATTTGAACAATCTTCCCAGCCAACTCTTGAATTATTACTGAACGCTCGTGTGGCTTTCCGTGTTCCAACACATGCTGCTCCAACAAAGCTTACCAAAAATTAAGTATTTACAAATAACAAATTATGACAAAATTACGGGTTACAACTACAAACCTGAACGACATAATTTCCATACTGATCTTGTGCTAGCATGCTTACACAAGCAAGGATTTCATCCATCACCTTGCTTTGAGTTTTACTATCCTCACAATGCTCGAGCACCCTCTGAAATATGACAAAGGGTAAAATAGTAATTTCAACTCGAGTCCTGTGAAAATATAAATATTTTCAATTTAGGTAAGTTTTTTTTATTTTTATTACCTGTATGACACGACAACCATAAGGATGAGTTGAGAGGGTCACAACTTGATCAAAGAAAGTTGTGATGATGAACTGAATATGTTCTTCGGGAACACATTCAATACACTTTTGAATAACATGGTTACCATTTTGATCACGTACACAACGCATGATATGGCCATCAAGCTCTTCCACCATCTTGATCTTTTGGTCCAAGTCAACAACTTCAATCGCCTGATAAGTAATATAAGTTAGCCGAGACCCTATCACATCTTCTCTCCTTACTCCATACAAAGATAACTAGTATTGTTACCTTCTGGATAACTCGACAGCCATACATTTGCAGACTAAGTGTCAGAACATTGCCCAACAGCTTTCCAGCCAATTCTCTTCGCTGAGCTGGCATTCCATGCTCGAAAAACTGAAAATAAAAATTCAATTAAAGAATCACTGATGTTGCAAAAAATAAGACTTGGTAATTTTTGTTGTGATGAGATGATATAAGATAAGCCGTAAAGAACACCTTCTGAATCACATAATTTCCAAAGACATCAGTCATCAAAGTAAGAGCCTGAGGAAAAATCTCCTGAAAAACCATGTTTTTATCCTCTGTGGTTGCAGTTTCAAGTTTCTGTTGAATGAAACGGCTACCATACTGGTCCGCACTGATAATCAAAAAAAAACCTAAAATCAATATTTAATAGGACAGAACCAGGGGTGGCAATTTCAAACCATAATTTATGAGTGATTTGATTTACTCCTAAAATCCACCTATTGCCCACTTAGGTGAGGATAAACAGTAAGACCAGGTAGCATTCAGCTAAATTCCCTTTGGTGGGCTGTTTTTCATTTAACATGGTTTAAATGGGTCTAGTCAAATATTTAGCTAATAGGGAAACAGATAGAAAGTCTCAAAAAGTATTTTTGATGTACATCTTACAAAACATTTTGGTTCAAAGAATTAAATTACTAATGTAAAATACAGTAAAGTTCTTGTTGATCATATGGAGAAGAAAAGTGTTTGTGGGTCAAACACACAAACCAACCCAACCCGGCCTGACTCGAACAAAAAAAACGATTTGTATCATCAAAAGCCCGTTTGACCTAGTTAGCTAATCCGCTCTTCTTGCCACCTTCAGAAAAACAAACAATGCTATTTTTGTAACCACTTACCTAAACTCAACAACGTGACCACTGATTTCAGAAAGCTCAAAACTTTTGGTTTTATTGCTCTTAAACTCTTCTAGCAAAGAGGATGCAAAGCTATTATCACCACCATCTAAATGCCAATGCCCCATCACACCACTGCCGCCACCTAAATTTCTCATCTGGGGAGAATATCTAGTGTTGAGTTCACCAAGCCTAATTGGGCTACCAGGCCCCCTGGGGGAGTTGGGAAGTGGGCTTGCTAATGGGCTTCCGGGATACGACAACCCAACTCCAAATGCAGGGTTCCCGTAATAACCATGGTGGTGAGGACTAGCCGGCGAACCTACATACTGAACACCACCATAATGTGATTTTTGGGGTGACAGTAAAGTTCCAAGATATGCTTTTTGAAGCAAGTCATTGTATGAATTTCCAAGATAGTTGTTCCGGTCACTCGGGTCGTTGAGGGAGGCAATTTGGGCAGCTGCTGCAGCATACTCAGTTGACCTTAAATATTGGAGATACATTGGGTCCATAAAAGCGTTTCCCGTCATCTGGTTTCCAATTCTGCCCATGTTTGGTGAATCCAAACCAAATCTTGATTCCATTCCGGGGTAGGCCATGGCAGAAGCAGCTGCAGCAGTTTCAAAAAGCGGGGGAAGATTCATGTTTCCGTGTTGACCGGACATCATTTGCGGGGAGTTAATAGAATACCCAACTGAACCATTGTTCAAATAAGAACTTCCACCACCATCAATCTGCTGATAGTGGGACGGCAAGTTACTTGAAGACCCATCAAAGTACAAATTATTCTTATTACCTTTCTGACTCCGTGGCATATTAAGAAGAAAAGCATTCTGTTCATCGGCATTTTGGTCAAATTTATTCAGATTTGACTCTTCCCCCATGATCCCATTTGATAAATTCATACCAGAAAGTGCTGTCACCAAATCAGCAGGATCTCTGGGGTGAGAAGAGGATCCGTTAAATAAGCTTGGACTGCTAGGGTTTCTCCTATCTGACAGATTTACACGGCCACCACCTATAGGGGTAGGAATTGGGCTTGGGACCCTGGCGATGTGTTGCGGGTCCGGGGTCGTACTTCTTGATAAAGAAGCACCTAAAGCTGCAGCATAAGAATATGATGTTGGTAGACCCTTCGCACCATGGGATTGTGCCAGCTCAGCATCAGTTTCGTCATTGATTTCAAAAGCAGCACGGCTAGCAGGTCGAGAAGGGTGGCCTGAAGGTGGCGTCGAACGGCTCAAATCATCCTGCAATTGAAAAGAAAACAAAAACAGAGTTAAATACAAAATAATAATAATAAATTTATAAAATTAAAAAAAAAAAAAAAAAAAAAAAAACCTATCATAACTACCTTAATGTTATCTTAAATTTTAACCGTACAGATACAAGATCTCGGTTTAAAAAGACACGCCTTAAGCGCACCAAGCAATCAGAAAAGGGTCAAATTGGGTCAAAATTATGTTTTTTAGGAAGCTGATAAGTAAAAACAGTTTCTTGCACATAAAGCAATGCCGCATGTACGTGATGCGCAAGCCTCACGAGTCACTCCTTTGCTTTTGGGACCAATATATCGCGCGTCTTAAAACCAAGTAGAAGATACATTCTTCATGAAAACAATATAACTGAAACTTTAAAATTTTACTACCCAAAAGAATGCCTAAACATTCCTACAAACTTCAATATATCGAACAAAAACGTTTCAACATTAGACTTTTGTCAAGAAAATTAAACCAATGTTGCCAAAAAAATATATGTTTTCATTGTTCATTCAATAAGCTCAACCTAGAAACTATGAATAGCAATAGTCTATATTCATTGCATTGATAATTATAATTCTAATCACAGTCTAAAAAGCACCATAATCATCATTACATAGCATTTTAACATTTATCAATACATAGAATTATACTTCATGTTATATGATACACGAAAAGATACATGATTAAAGCTCACCTGAAAAATTTCAGCAAGGCTCTTCTGTTTGCTACCTAATCCTAAATCAGGCAAACCAATCAATCCATCACCACCCCACTCGGCAGACACCTTAGCTTTCTCAGCCTCCGAATTCTCATTCTCCTGTTTCTTCGAGTTAAAACCAGGCGGCATAGAGAAAAGCGACACACCCCCACCCCCACCGGCCCCACTCCCACTCCCATTCCCACCACCATCAGTCCTAACTGTTTTCCTCCTATCTCCAATCCCTCCCAACCCAGACCCTCCACCACCCTGCAACCGCTGCGTAAACCGCCAATCCTCTTTCGACAATAGTGGCGGTGGCAGCCTCGGGTTTAGGTTCACGTTTGAATAATAGTAAGATATGTAAGCAGGGTCAGCCCTAAGTTCATCTTCAGACGTGAATCCGTTCCCACCCGCAAATTCAGAGAAAGCTAAACCATTGGTTTGACCATGGTTTCCATTAAATAAACCACCAACTGCACTCAATGAACCCTCTACCGTAGGTGGTGCAGACCCACTTCTATACATATTTAGCTCCTTTTCGCGATCATCGGCTTCCCGCCGCTGCTCACGGAGCAACAAACCTATCTCCTTCTCCAAGTCATCCCCAAATGAACCCTCACCGCCACTACTCATCATAGGTCTTCTATCCAATTCAGATAACATGTTGAGCTTATGAAATTATGCAAATTATTATATCAACAAAACGAAAATCAAGAACATAACAAAAAAAAAACCAAGATGATTACACAAAAAGAAATCTATCGGCTTACACGATAAACCCTAATCGTTGATCGCTCACAAACCTCAAACCCTAAAAACGCTATATATAAAATAGGTGAAATCAACGAACTTTAATATAATATAAACAGCAAAGAGGGTAAGAATCAGCTGTTAGAACCCATAAAGATCGAAACTTTGATCAATACAAAATCCGGAACAAGCTCGTACCTTTAGTGACCTAAAGAACAAATTCCAAGATGATCAAGAAAAAAAGAACAAAAAAGTAGCAATTTTGGCAACAAATTTCTACTGCTTTCACATTGGATTGAAAAAACAGTAAGTTTTAACAAGAGGGTTGCCAGAAAACAAGAAACATGAGCTGAATAAACACAGATGGTGATGATGATCCGTTTGAGTTACATGTATCAAGAAAAACTGAGAGCAAGAAGAAAGATAGATCTATCTGGCGGCGAATTGGTTGTTTCAAAGAACCCTTCTAGGGTTTTGTTTTCAACTACTTTCTGCTGGGTAGAGATTATATACAGTAATATTTCTTTGTTATTTTTAGAACTTTTCTATTAAAGAATTTTGTCTGGGCTTTAATTTATTTAAAGAAAGTGATGGAATATAATTTTGGCAATGTTTGATTGATCGAGCCATGTTTATATCTTCTAATAAAAGGGTAAGAGAAAATAGTTTGTTATTTTTGCATATCAATTTTATTTTATATTTATATATCGTAACATAAAGCATTGACAATATATCACGTAATCAACCAAATATATTCCATCACAAGATAAGATTTTCGGGATCTTGAAATAAGAATATTATTATTATTCTCTAATTAAAACAAAACAAGCAAATTACTTTTTTTTTATTGAGCAGTTTGAAAGGACGACATGTCTGAA
Organism: Deinandra increscens subsp. villosa; assembly: GCA_039602395.1. Lineage (NCBI taxonomy): Eukaryota > Viridiplantae > Streptophyta > Magnoliopsida > Asterales > Asteraceae > Deinandra > Deinandra increscens. The sequence goes on along the minus strand of JBCNJP010000020.1, from coordinate 3,312,851 downwards.
ACATCTAATTTCACATCATGCAACTTAACCATGAAGGACGAAATCGCACGAGAGATGTTTACAAAGTATACAGTTTGATAATGATTAAACATTTTTTAAGGACACCGTTATCGTTTTAAAAGATATTAAATTAAACTATATACATAATACAAGTATTATGTGTAACTCTTGAAGCACATAGTACAATTGCTTCAAGCTTAGCATAAGTTGTACATTAGATGACATTTGAAGGGGTCAAAGTGTCAAACATATGTAATTGGGGAATCACACATCTTTTTTTCCGTTCACAACCGCCCTCCCACCCGTTTATAAAAATCTACACTCTCTCTCACCCGAGTATGAACAACTAGTTGGCGTACCGAGCATCAAATGGCGATTGGAAGAGGATTTATCATTGGCGATTAGAAGATCAATTATGTGTTCATCAGAGGTCGATTGGAGTTCAAGTCAACACGATTGGATTTGCAATTCACCAAAGGTGGCTCACGATTTCAAGTTAGTATTTTTCATACAAATTAGGGTTTGCAGATTGATCCATGGGCTTATTAACTAATTTTGATCATTTGAGATTTTGATTGTTTGTGGTTGGCTTTTTTTCCAGATAAGGATCGAGAGTTAGGGGATATGTATGGGGTTGAAGCTCTCAAAGTCATTATCTAATTTTTATAGTTTAGGATTTTGATTGTTTGTAATTGACTTTTGTTTTCATAGATAAGGATCGAGAATTAGGGGTTGCATATCGAGTTGAAGCTCCTATCCTCATTACACGTAAATATATGAGCATATTTATCTATTTAATGCAAATATTGTTAGTTTTCAGTTTTGTTACACGTGTCAATGGAAGTTGTTGTCAAGATAGTTATTCTTTCATTACTTCAGTAATTTAGTTACATTTTTGTTATTTTGATCTTATGTGTATGTTGCTATTTGATTTTCTTTAGGTGTTTGTCATTGTCTTGGTTTTCTTTGTGTACTTTTCTTTGAGTGATTGTGTAATTTACAAGAGTCTAGTTTGATTGATGCAAGTTGTAAAATCATAACGAAGGATGGTGTGTAATAATGTTTTTATTTTAAGAGGTTGTGAGATGTAATATCTATGGGGTGTTTAACTGTGCACTTTGTCTGAAAGGATTAGTGTTGGTGCAATAGAAACTGTAATTTGAATTATTGTTAGATGTGGTGGATGTGACCGTTTTGGGTATAACAACACAGTTTAGATTAAAGCAGCGGTCACATGTTAGTCTGTAAAAGATGTAGTAGGTTATTTAATGTGATAGCAATCAAATGTTATGGCTTTGTTTGTGATAAATACCATGGTCTTCTGTGGTTTATTTTCTCTCTTAGTATTGGTCTTCGTTCTTTTTAATATGTAATATGATCATAATATGTTGCTTTATGATTGCATTATTTTGTT
>JBCNJP010000020.1:3291108-3310937 GCA_039602395.1 Deinandra increscens subsp. villosa | reverse complement strand
CACTCATTGTCTTTTCTCTCTTCTCTACTCTCATATTTTGATATCGGTATTTTCAGTACCATTACAGGTACCGAAACGAAAAAACGATACCGAACCAATAGATCCAGTATGGTTTTTGACACACTTCTTGAATTTAGCATCAATATTTTATTATTTGTACGATATTGATTTTATCCCTGTTAGCAAAACCTATCGATGGTGATTCCACATTTCCACCTAACACAACATGAGATATAAGAAAAAGTAAAAAAAAACAGATCAACATAAACATGATACAAAATACAAAGTTGTTAAAAAGACTTTTTATAAAAGTTCTCACTTCAGTTTTTGAAATTTTCAATCTCTAGTTTTCCTTCATAGCATCAATAAAATTCCAAAACTTAACACCCTCTTAACATGTTTATCACCTCTTCAATTCCAACAAAGTTCTGCCCTAAAAGAAACTAGAGCCTGCTTCCAACATAATAATATATCCAAGGTTTAAAGATAGATAGTTGATTTGGCATCAACTCCAAATCAAGAATCTTATAAGCTAAACAAACACAAGAACAAACCAAGTACGCAAACGAGAAGCATCACGACAAAGTATTTAAGCAGCATACCATACTTGAAAACGGATCCGACTCTCTACCTAGAAAGAAACATCAACACGCACTCTGATAAAGCGCTACATTTTTGTACAGTCATAAAACTATCTCCCCACCTTTTCCTTGACATCCTTGCCGACGGAAAATACACTCATGTCCTCATAATAATTATACTGCCTCTGCACCAGCATCAGGTGGTTCTTTCTCCTTATAACAAAAGTAACTCAATGTATATAATAAGCCTTTAAACGCTACAGAATGTACAGTTTTTCAAGTACAATCAACCAAACTTTATTTGCAACAACTAGGAGATTGAGACACACAGAGGGAGGAGGGTAAAGGGCAGCTCAAACTAGCCTTCCGTCGTTAGCTGTACAACTTCATTTCCTATGCCACCTCATCTTCCTATGCAGCATGTGCCGACTGTGCAGCCATTCTCCTTTCTGCAGTCAATGAAAACCCGATTGTCACAAAATAAAGAAATTCCAAGTCCTCTTATGAAACCTGATTGTCTTTCTAATTTGGTCATATCATTACAAGGAACTGATAACTAAGGATATAAACTAGCGCTCGAACTTAGTCGAGCTATGAAAAAAAACAAATAAATATTACATACATAATAATGATAATATTTCACACAATAGTAAGCGAGTTTCCTAAGAGTTCCACTAAAGTCGGTGAAAGTTCTTTTTGTCTCTCTAAAATCACTCAACTTCATTAGGTGTTTCAATCTTTTATAGTTGTTTTCATAAATGTTAAAATTTTATAAAATTAACTTAGACAAATGAAACATATATGAATGTTGGTTAATATTTAATGATTAATTTCTTCAAATTTGACTTAAATTGAACAATTATTAAACTTAATTATTATTTAATAATTTTTGTTTTAATACATTTACCTTCTGTTTGAAGTTAATTTTAAATAAATTTTTCACCAAATAGTAATTAAGATTCTTACATGTTTCATTTGTCTAAGTTACTTTTATAAAATTTTAACATTTATAAATATATATATATATATATATATATATATATAAGACAGAAACACTTGATGAAAGTTGGGTGACTTTAGTGAGCCAAGAAAACTTTGAGTGACTTTGATGAATCACTTGGGGAACCTAGTTACTATTCTATAAAGTTACCCCCAACAAATAACTAAAAGAATATATATTATGTTATATATAAAATTATAATTTACAAGTATATTTATATATAAAAATAACTATATAAGTACATAAATAAAATTATACAAACTGATCCTGAGCTTAGCTCAAACTTGGATATTTTCTCACGAGCCAAGCTCAAGCTTCAGATATAGAGCACAAAACGGCAAGCTCGAGCCCTCTTTAGCTAAGCAAGCTGAGCTCAAGCTCGGTTTGTTCACACCCCTACTATTTGGGACCCAGATTTTTTCATGACAAAATATTTCTTATGGCACTTCAGAAAAATAACAAAAGTTTTCATCACCAAAAAGTTTTCTTAGGCTGCCACTAAGAACTTCAACTCAACTTAAAGACAAATAGCGGTTCTTATTATTGATCCATCACCAAAGACTAATACTTGACTCCTAATTCTCATATTCCTTACTGATGTAGAAAAGTGTGCACGGAATGCAGAATTATAAAGATGCAAGGAAAAAAGAAACAGAAAAGGTGCATATGATTATGTACCTCCAGCAGCAACAAGTTTCTCCACACGGGTGACAATATGTTTTCCATAAGTGTATTTCTTAAGTGCATTCAAATGAACCTTAATTCGGGTCAAAATGTGCTCACGTTCTTGATCACTACAAGTTTCAAGTACTTTTTGCACCACATAATTTGCAAACTGATCTTTCATCATTGCCTATATAAAAACAACAAAACCAAATCTTAAGCTTTGATTATAGAAGTAAGAAATTCGTTAAACAAAAACAGGACAATTATTCTTTTTTTATGGAAATGGAGTAAGGAAACCTGAAGGGGCTCATTTTCATCAGTTGAACCAAGCATCTCAGTCACAAGAAGTTGGCGTTCACTAGCATCGCCAAAAGTCAAACATTTTTCAACCACATTTGATGCGAACTTTTGTTGACTCATTTGAACAATCTTCCCAGCCAACTCTTGAATTATTACTGAACGCTCATGCGGCTTTCCGTGTTCCAACACATGCTGCTCCAACAAAGCTTACAAAAAATTAAGTATTTACCAATAACAAATTAATATAAAATTACGGGTTACAACTACAAACCTGAACGACATAATTTCCATACTGATCTTGTGCTAGCATGCTTACACAAGCAAGGATTTCATCCATCACCTTGCTTTGAGTTTTACTATCCTCACAATGCTCGAGCACCCTCTGAAAGATGACAAAGGGTAAAATAGTCATTTCAACTTGAGTCCTGTGAAAATATAAATATTTTCAATTTAGGTAAGTTTTTTTTATTTTTTATTACCTGTATGACACGACAACCATAAGGATGAGTTGAGAGGGTCACAACTTGATCAAAGAAAGTTGTGATGATGAACTGAATATGTTCTTCGGGAACACATTCAATACACTTTTGAATAACATGGTTACCATTTTGATCGCGTACACAACGCATGATATGGCCATCAAGCTCTTCCACCATCTTGATCTTTTGGTCCAAGTCAACAACTTCAATCGCCTGATAAGTAATATAAGTTAGCTGAGACCCTATCACATCTTCTCTCCTTACTCCATACAAAGATAACTAGTATTGTTACCTTCTGGATAACTCGACAGCCATACATTTGCAGACTAAGTGTCAGAACATTGCCCAACAGCTTTCCAGCTAATTCTCTTCGCTGAGCTGGCATTCCATGCTCGAAAAACTGAAAATAAAAATTCAATTAAAGAATCAATGACATTGCAAAAAAAAGACTTGGTATTTTTTGTTATGATGGGATGATATAAGATAAGCCGTAAAGAACACCTTCTGAATCACATAATTTCCAAAGACATCAGTCATCAAAGTAAGAGCCTGAGGAAAAATCTCCTGAAAAACCATGTTTTTATCCTCTGTGGTTGCAGTTTCAAGTTTCTGTTGAATGAAACGGCTACCATACTGGTCCGCACTGATAATCAAAAAAAAACCTTCAATCAATATCTTATAGGACAGAACTAGGGGTGGCAATTTCAAACCAGAATTTAGGTGTGATTGATTTGGGCGGTATTTTATTTTTATTTTCTAACGGCAAACACACACCCCTATAATTTACTCCTAAAATCCACCTATTGCCCACTTAGGTGGGGATAAACAATAAGACCAGGTAGCATTCGGCTAAATGCCCTTTGGTGGGCTGTTTTTCATTTAACATGGTTTAAATGGGTCTAGCCACATATTGAGCTAAAAGGGAAACCGGATAGGAAGTCTCAAAAAGATATTTTTTATGTATATCTTACAAACCATTTTGGTTCAAAGAATTAAATTACTAATTACTAATGTATAATAAAGTAATGTTCTTGTTAATCATAATTAATTATGGAGAAGAAAAGTGTTTGTGGGTCAAACACTCAAACCAACCCAACCCGGCCTGACTCGAACAAAAAAAAACGATTTGTATCATCAAAAGCCCGTTTGACCTAGTTAGCTAATCCGCTCTTCTTGCCACCTTCAGAAAAAACAAACAATGCTATTTTTGTAACCACTTACCTAAACTCAACAACGTGACCACTGATTTCAGAAAGCTCAAAACTTTTGGTTTTATTGCTCTTAAACTCTTCTAGCAAAGAGGATGCAAAGCTATTATCACCACCATCTAAATGCCAATGCCCCATCACACCACTGCCGCCACCTAAATTTCTCATCTGGGGAGAATATCTAGTGTTGAGTTCACCAAGCCTAATTGGGCTACCAGGCCCCCTGGGGGAGTTGGGAAGTGGGCTTGCTAATGGGCTTCCAGGATACGACAACCCAACTCCAAATGCAGGGTTCCCGTAATAACCATGGTGATGAGGACTAGCCGGCGAACCTACATATTGAACACCACCATAATGTGATTTTTGGGGTGACAGTAAAGTTCCAAGATATGCTTTTTGAAGCAAGTCATTGTATGAATTTCCAAGATAGTTGTTCCGGTCACTCGGGTCGTTGAGGGAGGCGATTTGGGCGGCTGCTGCAGCATACTCAGTTGACCTTAAATATTGAAGATACATTGGGTCCATAAAAGCGTTTCCCGTCATCTGGTTTCCAATTCTGCCCATGTTTGGTGAATCCAAACCAAATCTTGATTCCATTCCGGGGTAGGCCATGGCAGAAGCAGCTGCAGCAGTTTCAAAAAGCGGGGGAAGATTCACGTTTCCGTGTTGACCGGACATCATTTGCGGGGAGTTAATAGAATACCCAACTGAACCATTGTTCAAATAAGAACTTCCACCACCATCAATCTGCTGATAGTGGGACTGCAAGTTACTTGAAGACCCATCAAAGTACAAATTATTCTTATTACCTTTCTGACTCCGTGGCATATTAAGAAGAAAAGCATTCTGTTCATCGGCATTTTGGTCAAATTTATTCAAATTTGACTCTTCACCCATGATCCCATTTGATAAATTCATACCAGAAAGTGCTGTCACCAAATCAGCAGGATCTCTGGGGTGAGAAGAGGATCCGTTAAATAAGCTCGGACTGCTAGGGTTTCTCCTATCTGACAGGTTTACACGGCCACCACCTATAGGGGTAGGAATTGGGCTTGGGACCCTTGCAATGTGTTGCGGGTCCGGGGTCGTACTTCTTGATAAAGAAGCACCTAAAGCTGCAGCATAAGAATATGATGTTGGTAGACCCTTTGCACCATGGGATTGTGCCAGCTCAGCATCAGTTTCGTCATTGATTTCAAACGCAGTACGGCTAGCAGGTCGAGAAGGGTGTCCTGAAGGTGGCGTTGAACGGCTCAAATCATCCTGCAAAAACAGTTACAAATTATTTCACCGTATTTGATGCTTTGAAAAGAAAAAAAAACAGATTTGAATACAAAGTCATATTATAAAATTAAAAAGAAAAAAAAAACTGTCATCTTAACTACCTTAATGTTATCTTAAATTTTAACCGCCCAGATACAAGATCTTGGTTTAAAAAGACACACCTTAAGCGCACCAAGCAATCAGAAAACGGTCAAATTGGGTCAAAAATTATGTTTTGTAAGAAGCTGATAAGTAAAAACAGTTTCTTGCACATAAAGCAATGCCCAATGTACATGATGTGCAAGCCTCACGAGTCACTCCTTTGCTTTTGGGATCAAAATGTCGTGTGTCTTAAAACCAAGTAGAAGATACATTCTTCATGAAAACAATATAACTGAAACTTTAAAATTTTACTACCCAAAAGAATGCCTATACATTCCTACAAACTTTAATATATCGACCAAAAACGTTTCAATGTTAGACTTTTGTCAAGAAAACAAAACCTATGGTGCCAAAAAAATATATGTTTTCATTGTTCATTCAATAAGCTCAACCTAGAAACTATGAATTAGCAATAGTCTATATTCATTGCATTGATAAATATAGTTCTAATCACAGTCTAAAAAGCACCATAATCATCATTACATAGCATTTGAACATTATCAATACATAGAATTAAACTTCATGTTATATGATACACGAAAAGATACATGATTAAAGCTCACCTGAAAAATTTCAGCAAGGCTCTTCTGTTTGCTACCTAATCCTAAATCAGGCAAACCAATCAATCCATCACCACCCCACTCGGCAGACACCTTAGCTTTCTCAGCCTCCGAATTCTCATTCTCCTGTTTCTTCGAGTTAAACCCAGGCGGCATAGAAAAAAGCGACACACCCCCACCACCACCGGCCCCACTCCCACTCCCATTCCCACCGCCACCACCATCATTCCTAACTGTTTTCCTCCTATCTCCAATCCCTCCCAACCCAGACCCTCCACCACCCTGCAACCGCTGCGTAAACCGCCAATCCTCTTTCGACAATAACGGTGGTGGCAGCCTAGGGTTTAGGTTCACATTTGAATAGTAGTAAGATATGTAAGCAGGGTCAGCCCTAAGTTCATCTTCCGACGTGAATCCGTTCCCACCCGCAAATTCAGAGAAAGCTAAACCGTTGGTTTGACCATGGTTTCCGTTAAATAAACCACCAACTGCACTCAATGAACCCTCTACCGTAGGTGGTGCAGACCCACTTCTATACATATTTAGCTCCTTTTCGCGATCATCGGCTTCCCGCCGCTGCTCACGGAGCAACAAACCTATCTCCTTCTCCAAGTCATCCCCAAATGAACCCTCACCGCCACTACTCATCATTGGTCTTCTATCCAATTCAGATAACATGTTGAGCTTATGAAATTATGCAAATTATTATATCAACAAAACGAAAATCAAGAACATAACAAAAAAAAAAACCAAGATGATTACACAAAAAGAAATCTATCGGCTTACACGATAAACCCTAATCGTTGATCGCTCACAAACCTCAAACCCTAAAAACCCTATATATAAAATAGGTGAAATCAACGAACTTTAAGATAATATAAACAGCAAAGAGGGTAAGAATCAGCTCTTAAAACCCATAAAGATCGAAACTTTGATCAATACAAAAGCCGGAACAAGCTCGCACCTTTAATGACCTAAAGAACGAATTCCAAGATGATCAAGAAAAGAAGAACAAAAAAGTAGCAATTTTGGCAACAAATTTCTACTGCTTTCACATTGGATTGCAAAAACAGTAAGTTTTAACAAGAGGGTTGCCAGAAAACAAGAAAAATGAGCTGAATAAACACAGATGGTGATGATGATCCGTTTGAGTTACATGTATCAAGAAAAACTGAGAGCAAGAAGAAAGATAGATCTATCTGGCGGCGAATTGGTTGTTTCAAAGAACCCTTCTAGGGTTTTGTTTTCAACTACTTTCTGCTGGGTAGAGATTATATACAGTAATATTTCTTTGTTATTTTTAGAACTTTTCTATTAAAGAATTTTGTCTGGGCTTTAATTTATTTAAAGAAAGTGATGGAATATAATTTTGGCAATGTTTGATTGATCGAGCCATGTTTATATCTTCTAATAAAAGGGTAAGAGAAAATAGTTTGTTATTTTTGCATATCAATTTTTTATATATATATCGTAAAATAAAGCATTGACAATTTATCACGTAATCAACCAAATATATTCCATCACAAGATAAGATTTTCGGGATCTTGAAATAAGAATATTATTATTATTCTTTAATTAAAACAAAACAAGCAAATTACTTTTCTGCCGTTCAAAAAAAAAGCAAATTACTTTTCTTTTTTTACAGTGATGGGTGTGAGTAATTGAGCAGTTTGGAAGGACGACGTGTCTAAAACATCTAATTTCACATCATGCGACTTAAGCACGAAGGATGAAATCGCACGAGATATGTTTACAAAGTATACAGTTGATAATGACTAAACATTTTTCAAGGACATTGTTATCGTTTTAAAGGATATTAAATTAAATTAAACTATATACATAATACAAGTATTATGTGTAACTCTTGAAGCACTATGTACATGTTTAAAGCACATAGTACAATTGCTTCAAGCTTAGCATAAGTTGTACATTAGATGACATTTGAAGGGGTCAAAGTGTCAAACATATGTAATTGGGGAACCACACGTCCTTTTTTCCGTTTACAACCGCCCTCCCACCCGTTTATAAAAATCTACACTCTCTCTCAACCAGGGTATGAACAACTAGTTGGTGTACCGAGCATCAAATGGCGATTGGAAGAGGATTCATCATTGGCGATTAGAAGATCAATTGTGTGTTCATCAGAGGTAGATTGGATTTGCAGTTCACCAAAGGTGGCTCACGATTTCAAGTTAGTATTTTTCATACAAATCAGGGTTTACAGATTGATCCATGGGCTTATTAACTAATTTTGATAATTTGAGATTTTGATTGTTTGTGGTTGGCTTTTTTTCAGATAAGGATCGAAAGTTAGGGGGTATATATGGGGTTGAAGCTCTCAAAGTCATTATCTAATTTTTATAGTTTAGGATTTTGATTGTTTGTAATTGACTTTTGTTTTCATAGATAAGGATCGAGAATTAGGGGTTGCATATCGAGTTGAAGCTCCTATCCTCATTACACGTAAATATGTGAGCATATTTATCTATTTAATGCAAATATTGTTAGTTTTCAGTGTTGTTACACGTGTCAATGGAAGTTGTTGTCAAGATAGTTATTCTTTCATTTTACTTCAGTAATTTAGTTAGATTTTTGTTATTTTGATCTCATGTGTATGTTGCTATTTGATTTTCTTTAGGTGTTTGTCATTGTCTTGGTTTTCTTTGTGTACTTTTCTTTGAGTGATTGTGTAATTTACAAGAGTCTAGTTTGATTGATGCAAGTTGCAAAATCATAACAATGGATGGTGTGTAATAATTTTTTTATTTTAAGAGGTTGTGAGATGCAATATCTATGGGGTGTTTAACTGTGCACTTTGTCTGAAAGGATTAGTGTTGTACAATAGAAACTGTAATTTGAATTATTCTTAGATGTGGTGGATGTGACCATTTTGGGTATAACAACGCAGTTTAGTTGAAAGTAGTGATCACATGTAAAAGATGTAGTAGGTTATTTAATGTGATAGCAATCAAATGTTATGGCTTTGTTTGTGATAAATACCATGGTCTTCTATGGTTTATTTTCTCTCTTAGTATTGGTCTTCGTTCTTTTTAATAAGTGATTTGATCATAATATGTTGCTTTATGATTGCATTATTTTGTTATACTTTTTATATGAGATTTTGTCATATAATATTTTAGTTATTTGTTTGTTGTTGCAGGTACTCTTCGTTTTGATTTTGTTGGTAACCTTGCTTCACGTTTAGTAAGTACATGGTTCTTACTATTGTGGTGTTATTTGTCCATCTTCTATCTCATATAGTAGTATTTTTGTTATATTAGAATGTGTATTTTATCTTTGTTGTTTCTTTTAGATTATCTTTTGTACGTATTAATTGTTGGTTTTTCTTGTTGTTTCTTTTAGATTATCTTTTATCAGCATTTATTAACGATTATGCCTTTGCTTTTTACATTTTTTTCACCGCCTTCGCATAGAAATTTGTAAAGGTACCTTTCTGTGTTCTCTGTTAACTCATAAGGCATGCCTGTTAAACGACGATCTTCAAAAAAATGTTTTTTTTTTGTTGGTGAGAACAATGTTGCTACCTTCTTAGGCGAAGGTACCTCTATGCAGGTTATGTTCTATCACATATTTTCCATCCTTTTTTTTTGTAAATGAATTTCCATGTACACTCACATGTTTTCCATCCTTTTTTGTAAATGAATTTCCATGTATACAATTCGGAAATTTAAAAAGATGTTTTGAGAAATCCTTTGCAAAGTCCTTAATTTTACTATCATTGAGTAGAGAGCAAATGACGGAGGATACGGGGATCTCTCAAATAGCAGCCAGAGCAACGCTAGTACAAGTTGGACAACTGGTTATATAAAATAACTATTAAGTATAACGCTCAATGTATGTGATTTGTGGAAATCATGTTTGTCTTTATATAATATTAGGTTAGTAACCCGTGTACTACATGGGCCGAATATAGATTTATAATATTATATAAATACAAAGAAAAAGATAATGATCAAAAAATTTGAAAATTATGATTGATATGAAATTCTTATAATGTATTAAATAATAATTTAATACACGTAAGAAACTTATTACGTTTGACAAGTTCTTGATTATTTTCCACAAAATACTAAAATTATTGAGTAATTAATCAAATCTACATTAATTTAAAATTTTAGTTTTGACAAAATTGGTAATTAATCTTAATTAATGGTTTACTAAATTGGTAATTCAATCTGAGCTTGACCATGTGGCGGTGATGATGTGACCCTTTATAAATGAGACATATGACATAAATTTAATTGATTTATTAGAATTAATAAGATTAAGATTCAGGTTCCATCAAACCTAGCACCACCAAACAAGTCCATAAATAATCAACTTGTAAAAAATACCACAATAACACACACCCAGCAACATGGAAATCCAAATAATACATTTGTCCTCGTGACGCAACGCAACGTATGCCTTAGAACATCTAGTTTTTATTATGATAATAATAATAATAATACTAATAATAATATAATAATTTCTAACACTTATATATCACTCACTTTTCCTACGACTTTCAAACATATTCTACTATATCCGGTGGCGGATTAAGGAAATAATATCAGCGGTAGCGGGGACTAACGGGGGTTCGGGGGCAGCGCCCCCGAAAATATTTTTTAGGTAGTTAACGGGCTTTTAATCATATTTTTAAGAGGCTTTTGATCATATTTTTAAGTAAAAGCCATAAAATTTCTTTCAGGGGTCGCGAAAAATTCGTTTCAGGGGTCGCGAAAAACCGAAAACCTATAAAAAAAAATTGCACGTCGAGGTAAAAGTTCAGGGGTAGCGGGCGCTACCCCTGGGCCCTTAGTGGGTCCGCCCCTGACTATATCCAATTCTATGTTAATAGCTACGGTACTCTATTTTTACTATAGAAGAGGTTGCACAAGCTGAAGACCGTCCTGTATCCTGTTTTGTGACAAAATAGAATGAACAGAATGATATGGAATTTGAATTTACCTAAGATGATACAAAATTATTGGCAATCATGCCAACAATTGTCCTCTGCTCAAATGCAGCCAAAGTATAGATAATGCTCACTTGATCATCAGATAACCGCAAATTACACCACTTCACCTCCCTTCATCCTAATACTTTTCGTTAGATGAATCATGCAGTACTTGATAACAATAAAAGAAAACGAAAAAGGCTCCACGATTTCTCACACCCACATGTCATGTTGCTAGGATCTTAATATGTGATCCACTGAACCATGAACCTGATACAACAAATGTTTAAGATCCCAGCCAGGCATGCATAAGTTTGTACTTGCTAAGGCTAATAGAGTGTTCTTGACGAGTAACCAAGATTTGACTAATCAACACAAACACATGATCATTTAGGCTATCCGTAGTAAAACGTTATGGGGCAAAAAATTGCACGATAACGCCCCCCATAACGCCCACCCCCACTACGGTGGGGCGTTATGGGGCGTTATCGTCCGAAAAATCGAGAGGGGCGTGAGGGAGATAACGCTGAAAGAGGGGGGTTGGTGGGGCGTTATAGGGTATCCACTACACCATAAAGCCCCATAAAACCCCTTGTCCAGTCATCGTCCACAGGATAATACCCTATTTGAAGCCTTATCCACTACACTTAGCCTTACAAAAGTGATAAATATACAATAATTACATACATAGTGGATTCTTCAAGAACTCAAAATTAAATTAATTAATGCATACTCAACTAGGGCTGTCCAAAAAGTTCGAAACTCGAAACTCGTTCGAACTCGCTCGAAAAATATTCGGAAAATGCTCGTTCGATTGTCGCTCGCTTTAAAAACGAACCGAGCGGCTCGGTTCGATTTGTAAAACGAACCAAGTATGAGTATAGGTGCGCTCGCTCGATGCTCGCTCGAATATATATATAGTTATTTATTTTATATATTTTTATTATTTTTTTTATCAATTTTAATTTTGTTATGTAAGGAATTAGGATTGGAGTTAAGATTTTCCATTATTCCAAAATTTCTTGCACTTAATATTTGACTTTGGATGTAAGTTTAATATGTTAGTTTATCATCTTTGTAGCTTCCATTCTCTCTAGACTCTAGCCTCCTCCATTGTCATTGTTTTTATTAATCTTTGTATAATTCTTTCTTATATAGAATGTCTTTTCACAAAGAATCTAATGGTATCGAGACTTCTCATGTTGAATTAAATGATTAAGAGAGTTTTGAGTTAGTTGATGAAATAAGAAATATGGAAAACGTAAGTAAAGATGTTGATGCAACTAGAAAGGGAAAGCGAAAGAATAGTTCTGAAGCACATCGACATCGAGGACATGTACAAAGGGAAAATGGTAAAAAAAGAAAGAATGCATTCATTATAATTATATGAGTTCATATTAGTGTTAGTTGGTCTAATAAAATACAAACAAGACTAGTGTGTTAGTTATTGGACAAAATGTGTTAAAATTGGAAACATGGATGAATGTGTTATGTCAGATCACCACTCACGTCACTTTCCTTTTTGTTATGTGACGCTCGAAATTTGCTCGGTGATCGCTCGAAAAATACTCGGATCGAAAGTCGCTCGTTCGATTTTGGATCGGTTGAAAAAATGCTCGGTTCGGTTCGGTTCGGTTTGTAAACGAACCAAACACGAGCAAAGGTCCGTTCGGTTCGGTTCGGATCGTGAACAGCCCTATACTCAACACCTGAATGCTCAATAAAAAAAGTCAAATAGTTCAAAAGAAAATAAAGCCGATCAAGGTAGAGAGAGATAGCCAGGTTTCTTTTATAGCTATTATGGCACTTGAATCTCGATTCTGGACAAACTATATTCAAAAGATTGGCATCACTTGCTAATGTTATTGAAAAATGAAAATCAAATCATTTCTATCTAAACATCATCTCAAGACTTCGTTCTCAACACTTTTGTGTAACCAAATTTAACCGATTTCAAAAAACGTGTATGCAAGTCCCATTAAACACGTGTATAAACTAATAACAAAATCAAAGTTGATCTAAAAGGAAGAACTTAGAACTTCACAAATTTATCAGTTTTGACCTCAACCTGACTTTGAAAAAGTAGGAAGAAGAATCGTCGGCTTGCAAAGCAACCAGATCCGTCTGGAAGAAGAATCATCGGCTTGCAAAGCCGAGCCGGCTTCCGCTCCAGCTCCACCACCGGCGCCGCCGCTATCTACTCGAAGCCGAACCCTCACTGGTCAGATCGACGGTATCATCACTTACGGATCTAAATCGTGGAGTTTATTCAGCAGATTCGGCGTCAATCATACTCCGGTGAGGTTCCGGTGTGATGCTGAAATCCGATGCCAGATCCGACGAAATCAGAACCTGTGACGGCGGCGGTAAATCGGCGACGTTCGGCAACCCAGCCTGCCACTCCATAACTCGGGGGGCGGCGTCTCCACCGGTGATATCGTAATAGTCGGTAATTCTAACTTCCTCTCCCAAAACTAGTGTACAGAAATCAACCGATTTCTAATGCACGGATTGAAATTGTTGAGTTCGTTAAAACTGAAGAAATTTTCCGATGGCCGAGAAAAGATCAGGATACCGGTTACGTGTGAATGGTAGGGTAGATCGAACCTAGGAGGAAATATGGCGGGAAATGGGGAAAAGGGTAAAGTGCAAGGGGGGACGGGCAATGTTTTAAGAACCGGCTTTTTTGGATGAATCTAAAAAACATTTCGGGATCGGTTTGACCGGTCGTACCGATTAGACCGACCGGTTGAATCGATTAGAGGATTTATATATATTTTTTTATAAAAATGTTATGAATTTGTACAACCTAACAAAAATAGTTAAAATACAATTATAATCTATTAAAAAATAATACCAAATAAGTATTTCAACAAAAAAATATAAATTTTAAACTTTAAAATAAAATAACAAATGACAATAAAGTTTTAAAAAATTCAAAAAAAAAAGTCAAAAAACCGGTTGAACCGGAAACCAGCCGATCGAACTCGGTCCGGTTACAATAAAAAAACTGGAGAGTAAAAAAACGAAGGGGAGTCCGGGTGCCAGTCGAACCGGTTTTTAAAACATTGGGGACGAGCATACCTAAATGCCAGCATGGATATTTTCATCACGAATGGATCCTTTTAAACAGTTTTTAAAAAACATTTGTATATAATTTCTAAAAAACGTTTTTAAATAGTTTTTTTAAGTTTTCAAACAGTTATTAAAAAAATATTTTTAAACAATTATTTAAAAAACGTTTTTTAAACATTTTGTAATTTTATTTAAAAGAAAACTATTTTTAAAAAACCTATTGGGTAAAAACTTAAAATATACAGAATGAAAATCAAAAGGTTTGAATGATAATTATCTATAAGTTAAAAAAAACGGTTTATTTAAATTTCAGTTTATTTTAGATATCTGCAAAAGTTAAAAAACAAACACTCTTCTTGTTACAGACTGCAGAGATTTAGTCCACATCTTCTTCTACAGATGTCTACAGACGTGGTCCGCAAACTGCAGACATTTTACATCTTAAAAAACAAACTACACCTTAGTCACATATTTCCTTCATTCACTTAGCCTACATTATCCACTAGGGTGATTTTCTCGGGGTTCGTCTTCACAACCCTCCATTGCTAATTTCCCGGGCACTCATTATTATTCAAATGAGAATTCATAGCCCATTTTCTCTTGAATGTTTTGGGTGCGACATGTATACATATTTCAAAACTCTCATTCTATGTTTATCAATTACTATGTGATTCTATGATTGTCTATGTGTGTGATTCTTCTTATGCTACAACATGTGTGTTAAAGTCTATTTTCTATGTTATGTGTTGAGTCTATGGAAGTCTATGGGAATCGCTTGACTCTTGACATTAATCACATGTGTAATCATTAACAACACCAAGTCTAGGGTAACAATACTAGCTAGTGGTGACAACCCACCAATTATTCGAAAATGTATTCTTTATTTTCGATGGGTGATTGGATCCTAAATTGTCAAGGTTTGATTATGCAGAATCTATTGCATGCTAAGTCTATTTATATAATTGATTCTTATTTTCGATGGGATCTTTTATATCTATTACAACGTCTATTTCAAAATATGTTACAAGGTTTATCTCAAAATATAATGTTTATCATATACTTGAATTCTATCATATAACATCTAATCGCATGTTTTCAACTACTATGCTATGTACTAAGCCTATGTTTACTCACCAATTATTCGTAGTTATGTAAATAGTTCATGATGGAGCTCGAGTAGAAAGTATTGATTAATTTCTCAGGGGCAACGATCTAGGGTTAATGCCAATCAATAAATTGGAACACCTTCGTAAGTATATCTTCGATATAGAAATTGAAAGGATCCGATTCGAGCAATTTTTCAATTCAAAAAATGTGTTGGAACGGCGAAAACTTTTTCGATCCACAGTGTATCGCACACGAATCAACCATCGGTACGATTCTTTAATAGAAAGAAATCACAAAAAGGGTATGTTGCTACCATTTTGAAAGGATTAAAAAGCGTCGAAGTAATGTCTAAACCCAATGATTTAAAACCAAGATAAAGGATCCCAGAACAAGGAAACACCACGTCAACGGTCTCACGTATCCAAATAAAGAATTCAAATCTATTTTAAACGAAACGAAAAGGGGGGGGGGGGGGGGGGGTTGGTTAAAGACCACTCAAAAAAATAAAAAATTTAATTTATTTAAGATATTTGAGAATTGTTGAACTTGAGTTATGAGTACAAATGATTTTTTTTTCAGGAAGGAAGCTAAATAAAAATGACTATGAGTCAAATTATAGACTCCGTTTTTTACGAATTCCTTTACTATTTATTTAATTTTATCCATAGACAAAACTTCGAATCATTTTTGATCGAGTCGTAAGAGGATAAAACTTCTTATACGGTTCTAGGGGGGGGGGGTTCTTTTTCATCTACATCTGTACATGTTGCAAGATACTTACTGTTCATCTAGAGTATGCAAGTGCAATTGGTAGTATGATGTACGCTACACATTGTACTCACCCTCATATCTCCTTTGCTGTAAGCAAACAAAGTCAGTATACTGGTAACTCGGGTACAGATCACTGGAAGGCAGTAGGTAGAGTATTTGGATACCTGAAAAGGACAAGTACTTTTTCGAACTGACATACTCGTCATCTCCCAAAATACTAGAAGGATATTCTGATACTAGTTGGATTGATCAGACTAGTGATTCAAAATCCACAAGTGGATGGATTTATACTCTAGGAGCTATTTCTTGGGCTAGCAAGAAACATACGTGCATTGCTCATTTGAAAATGGAGGCCGAGTTCATTGCATTAGCAACAGCTGGAGAAGAAGCATAATGGATTAGAGATCTTCTCACTAACATCCGTGTTTGGGATGTTCCAATGCCGTCAATTCCCATGTACTATGTAGTGAGGCCACACTCTCTAAAGTATACAACGCATTGTATAATGGGAAGTCAAGACACATAGGTATGCGGCATAACTTTATGAGACAACTAATTGAAAATGGTTCCATCAAAGTTGTCTATGTCAAGACGATTAGGAACTTGCCAGATCCTCTTACCAAACCTCTGACGAGAGATTTGGTAGAAAACACCACGAGGGGCATGGGTCTAAAACCACAATAGAATCGTTAGTGATGGAGACCCAACTTGAACTTAGTGCTCCCATTTCTCAAGTTTAATCGGTAATAACGAAGTTACTTGACGATAGAAGGTACTAACAAATTTGATTGATCCATGAGTGGTAAGATAGTATGTTGCTTCTGAGAACGAGGTTGAGCTTTGGCTCCTAACAAAGTTTTTGAGGCATCTAAGCAACGAGGATGATGTAAAACTTTGCCTGTATGATCCGGAGGTGGTGCCGCCTCAAATGAAGATTTGTGGTTTATCTTCTAGAGGGTCATGAAAAGGATTTATAGCGCATGGCCATATTCGTGCTCAGTGAGAACACAAAGTCGATCATTGATGTGTGGGGGTAAACCGAATGGGTCAATATGTTCTTGGTTTAACTCGATAGGACACTGTAGAATTAGTCTCTTCTTGTTTATCAACATAAACTGGGTTTAATCTTTGTAACACCCAAGTGACATCATCTGTCTAAGTGAAAGGAAACATTCCAACTTGGTGGGGGATTGTTGAAAATTATAAGTGTAGGCAATTATATAATATGCAAGTTGGTATGTTTGCCTATCCCACATTAGTGGAGAAAAAAACTTTTAGTGGTTTTTTAAGCCCTGGGTTTCCATCAATATTCAAAAGTTAGGGGGGGGGGGGGTGTTAAGGAAATGGCTAAGCCGGCCACACACGCGCTGAGACGAGGCAAGACGCGAGTTTCGGAATGGGCGCGTTTGAGGCACACACTTTGCACTTCGCTAGGAGCTAAGGAGCTTTTATTTTTGGCTAGAAAGGCTCGGAATCTGTTTTTAACTAACTAAAATAGAAAGTGAGAAACTTTGGGAGGAGATAACTCCCATGTTTCCATTATCTGCGAGTGGGTTAATTGCATATTTCTCTCCAAGTCGGTTGAGAGTCACAACTATATAATCAGGTCTTCTGCAACCAGATTCAACATCAAAAAGAAATTTGCAGCTCTCTCCTCTCGCTCGAAATCTTGTTTCCTGCTCACAACTTTGTGTTATTATCTGGTTTCATTGCTGTAGAAACTCAGATTCATTCTGCATTAAATCCTTGGAGTTTACGTGAAGCCTTACAGTAAATAAAGGACGTAAAATCCTTAAGGACATGAATTCTTGGTGTAGCAATTATCTTTCATTTAACGACAATTTCAGGTTGGTTTTACAATTCCAAAATAGTTCTCTAATTTGTTTGATAATGAAACACTCCTACATTTCTTATAATCAGTTTGATCGCGTAGGACCAAAACTGATTTGACCAACAACTCGGTAATAATTAATTAATCAAATCGTGAAATTGTTTTTATCTAAACGATTTTCAACACCTAATCGTTTGACAAGATATGGTCTATGTACTCCTAATCAGGTTTACTTAAAGAAAAAACCACCAAGAATGTACAAATTCATTTCAGTAAATGTGATGAAACTTTTGGAATCTGTTCATAATTCAACCACACACACCGAAATCGAAGTTGAGAATCTCTAACCTTGAATTAACCAACTAGCATCAACAAAAACACACAAAAGAAACAACCAAAAAACCTAGTGAACACTGATGTAATCAGGGGCGGAACTAGAAAAAAATCTTAGGAGGCCCACAATTTTTTTTTGCGGAGTCATTGTTTTTTAGTTTCATAGAAACACACATAATAAAGTTTGGTCCGGATCGGGTTGGTCACATAAGACAAACACGACAGAATAATAAAAGAAATACCCTCATTAATATTTAAATAATATGGAAAAATAAAGATGATGCAAAAAATCAATAAAAAATATCATAGATCAAATGAGGATGATCAACATTTTTTTGTAATATTGCATCAATGTTAAAGTATTGATAATTAATTTGTAGATTACATTTAGATTGGGCTAAACTTAGTAATGTTTTAGTTTATTGGACCTGAGTGCTTTGAAGACTATTAGTCAATCCTGATTTGACTAAAAATAAAATAAAATGTAGTAAGCACGGTTTGAACCCTGGTGACTCAAACAAAAAAAAAGAGGCACTAAACATGATTTAGAATAACCACTAGGACAAAGGTGTTAACTTGCTATATTTTATCCAGAACTTATTTAATGACTCCCTATCATAGAAAAAAAAATACTTGAAAACTGAACATATAATTTGCACTTCGCGTACGAGGTTGAGGGGGTCCACGGGGACCCCCTGGGCCCATGACAAATCCGCCCCTGGATGTAATGCCAATTACGTACCTAAATTGAAACGATTACCTTGCAACAAGAAACCCGAATTCACAATGTCCAGGTTGGAGGTGTGAAGCTCGCAGGTCCCGTATCAGAAAGCATAAAGGGAAACTGAAAGGGGAAACAGTGTAAACGGACCCGAGTAAATTGGAATCGGACCAAAGGAGCTTCGTCTTCTGAATTGAGGTCAAAATCGCAGGTCAGATGGAGCGAAGGTCTTCTGATCAAAAAGCGAAGGGAAAGTGTGAAGGGGAAGGTCGAGCATAATGAAAATACCCCGCTAGATATTATTAGGAGTATTAGCAGCGACATGTTCGTTAATGCCCTATGTATAATATAACAGGAGCAGTCAAATCCATCACCTAACCTAATCAATGGCCAGATTTACAATGAGAAGATGCATATAGCCCAACAATTTTATTGAAAAATCGGGGATATAGCGGCAACATGTTGTCGCTAATGATGATGCCTGCTAATTCTCACATTTCGTGTACTGACCATAACTTTTGAATGGCTCACATCTGTCTAGGAAGGAATGTAGCACATATGTAAGAAGAGTCATCAAGATGTTATCGAGGTGAAAATGTGAAATGCTGGTCCCTTCCCTCATCAATATATATAGACCACAAGAACTCCATTATTACTTCGTATCTTCATTAGCTATGATATTTGTAATCCCATTTTCCCTAAAATAACATTTGTATTCATCTATCTATTACTTACAGTTGTATTGAGATTGCTTATAACTAAAAAACATTCATTTTCATAAAATATTGTTTACTATATCTATTTACGTACTA
>JBCNJP010000020.1:3194344-3290608 GCA_039602395.1 Deinandra increscens subsp. villosa | reverse complement strand
AATGCCAATTACGTACCTAAATTGAAACGATTACCTTGCAACAAGAAACCCGAATTCACAATGTCCAGGTTGGAGGTGTGAAGCTCGCAGGTCCCGTATCAGAAAGCAGAAGGGGAAACTGAAAGGGAAAACAGTGTAAACGGACCCGAGTAAATTGGAATCCGACCAAAGGAGCTTCGTCTTCTGAATTGAGGTCAAAATCGCAGGTCAGATGGAGCGAAGGTCTTCTGATCAAAAAGCGAAGGGAAAGTGTGAAGGGGAAGGTCGAGCATAATGAAAATACCCCGCTAGATATTATTAGAAGTATTAGCAGCGACATGTTGTCGCTATTAGCGTTAATGCCCTATGTATAATATAACAGGAGTAGTCAAATCCATCACCTAACCTAATCAATGGCCAGATTTACAAAAAAAAAAGATGCATATAGCGGCAACATGTTGTCACTAATGACGTTGCCTGCTAATTCTAACATTTCGTGTACTGACCATAACTTTTGAATGGCTCACATCTGTCTAGGAAGGAATGTAGCACATATGTAAGAAGAGTCATCAAGATGTTATCGAGGTGAAAATGTGAAATGGTGGTCCCTTCCCTCATCAATATATATAGACCAGTAGAACTCCTTTATTACTTCGTATCTTCATTAGCTATGATATTTGTAATCCCATTTTCCCTAAAATAACATTTGTATTCATCTATCTATTACTTACAGTTGTATTGAGATTGCTTATAACTAAAAAACATTCATTTTCATAAAATATTGTTTACTATATCTATTTACGTACTAAATATATATATATATATATATATATATATATATATATATATATATATATATATATATCTATATAATATATATATAAAAAGATGAGATGCCACATGGCATCACCACAACACTCTCTTTTGTTGGTTTCCCGCTCAAATGATCCATCTTAAATGATAAGTCGTGTTTGTTACGATTCCATCCAAAAATCTGCCCCCCAAATAAATCGGATAATTTAGCTACAACCCTAATTCTAAGAGACTCCTTATACTCCTCAACCACACAGAAATCTCCGCCGCTCAATATCCTTCCTTCTTTGACGCTCTGCGTCTAAGACGACGATTTCAAACCCGTCTTCATGAAAATCGCAGTGATCAACGACGCCATTACAAATCAATCGATCAAGTAAAGATTCTCACTCGACTGCGACTTTCATTGATTTTCTTTGCTCGGTTGCTCTTCATCTTTTTCGCTATAGCATTTATCGCTGTTTTCATCTTCCGCTCTTCATCTTTTCTACACAGATTCGGGATTTTGATTGCTGCCTTGGATTACAATTGGTGACCTGAAATCATTGACTCCTATTACGACAACGATTCACAGGCTCGATTCGGACCCCTAATTCTCTACGTTCTTAGAGATCCTTCAACTAAATCAGTTGAGCAGGTATACGTAATCATCGATTGGAGTTTATTGGAGTTTAATTGGCATTACTGTTAAATCGATTTTTATACGACATTGACTTAAACCCTTAATTTTGCTTGAATTTGGCGATTAAATCAATATATCGATTGGCTAACCTAAACCAGTTGAAATCTGAGGAAAAGTAAGTGGTTAGTAACTTAGTGACTTGATCTATTACAAATTTTGACATATTAAGTTTAGTATATTATTTTGGTCTAAAATTGACTTGATCTTTTACAAAATTTTGACATATTTATGCAATTCATGTTTAAACATGAAGTCACCTAACATTATTTTCTCTGTATTTTCTCAGTGATCTTTCGTATCTAATTTTATTCGTGTACAATTATTCATCTTATTAAGAATTAGTTATGTAGTTAATTTGATAGGTATTTGGTTTTAGGGTCAAATAAAACACTTTAAGCATTCTCAAAAGTTCATTTCCATGTAAGTTTTTGAGATTGACGGCTTAACTTGCTCAACCAAATTGGTTTTGTTAATTTGGCACTTCATACGATTTTTGGTCTATGTTTCTTGCATAAACATATAAATTGCTGTCAACTGTTTTAAAAACTTTTTTCATAATCATTTTCTTAATCAATATCAAATGAGTTCAGATATCATCTTTCATATATTCATCCAAATGTGTTGGAATGATTGTAAAGTTATTTATAAATATGAACTGCTATTTTCATTATCTATTATGTTGAAAATTCAGTTCTATCATTCAAGTTTCTAACAATCAGAGGTTGTTGGGCACTTGGGAATTTTGTATTTGTATTAATTATACGATTGATTGAATAATAATCAAGTTGCTTCACGTAATGCAAGATTGTCAAGGCAAACACTTCTTTACCTGTGATGTAACAGGCATAGGGGACCTGTAGGCACCTCTATGTCCAATTACATTGATTTTATATGAAAATACAATGACTCAAATTTGATAACAAAAATGGCTTTAAAACACATTTTGGAGACGCCTGGTCTACTTAACTCATTTGACCTTTTTTCCTGGTTTTTTATGACCTATAAGAATCATTTTATGACTTATAATGCAACTGGTTTGCAGGTTTACATGTGCGTTTATGCTGTATTTCAATTTTTACACAGCCGATCGGCTATTGTCAGGTTTAATTTTTTATATATCGTGGGTTTGGGTCTCTTTATCTGCATTGATATGTTATCTTTTAGTCTCCTTGATTTTCTTTTACATTCTTATCCTGCATTGAATTCGCGTGTCCATTTGTTAAAACACATTTGTGATATCGGATGTGTCACCTTCTTTGAACGGGGTAATTCTGTTGCATGTTTCGGTGTGAGACTTTTCTATACATTTGTTTCTACACCGTCTGTTTGTTTTTTGTTATATTAACAATCTAAATTTAAATGTTAAAATTTCTATATCTATAGTGACATGTAATTTGATGTTATTTTTTGTAGCAAAAATTATATGTTGCGGAAAGTAGTGTGAATATTTAACTATAAATAGTGTAGTGCACAAACAAAGATTTAGTCAAGAACTTTTTGTACGGGGTTATAACTAAATAACTTTGTTAAATTTGATTCATGTTCTTTTTTGCAGACCTGGTTCATCGATCTCCAAGAGGATCCATAAATTTCTCAACTTTGCAATTCGTATGAGTTATAGTGAGGTACATCTTTATGTTATTATTTTCTTTAAAGTTGAAACTTATATAGTATAATGCTTAATTTGAAATGTTTAGGGGCTGGAAATCGTGACCAGAAGTAGGGGGTTAAAGGGGTGGATTTTGTGCTTGGAATGTGAGTGACATGAGACTGTTTTCGAGCCACAACTAAGGGGTTTAGAAACATTCAAGCCACGTTTGATATCAGTTGAGGTTTGATTAAGGGGGCATTATATAGAAGTTCATATGCAATAGAGGTACAATCATTGTGCTCCATCTTTAATTTTTATTTTTTACTTTCGTTACAAAATATAAAATGATGCTCCTCTTTTGACAGTTGAAGTCTTGACAGGTATAAAATAAATTTTAACTGGTTCTGTTTTTTAACCACTTCAAACCCATTAATTGATCTCAAATTTAAAGAAGGTTTAAACTACATATGACACTTTCTCTGTAGGTTCAACTGTTTTTACCTTCCTTACCTGCCCAATAGTTGATCTTAAATTAGTATTGAATTTAAGAAATTAATATATGTGTGTTAAGGTATGATGTACAAATATTTCATTTTTTATTTTAACAAAAAATTGTCTTCTTTATAGTCATAGCTTAGTTTCTTGAAAGCCTTCATTCAATCCATCAAGTTCACATACACAGTGAAGAACACCATTACTAATGACAGCACGAAGCTCATTCTTCTGCAGCCCAAACCGCCTTTGGCTCATCGCTCTAGGATGTGATTTTGCTGCAACTACAACACCAGCAGCAAAACCTCAAAGAAAACATAGGCGAGATAACCAAGGTACATACATATATTATACATTAAACACAGAAAAATACAACCATCAAAAGTAACTAACATAATTACTTTCTTAGATGCAGAACGAAATCCTGCCACAAAAAAAAAATTGTTGCTACCAAATCTGTATTTTGGTTTTAAATTTATGCAAAAGTTGCAAAGGATTAGATAAGGTTGGCTGCAAAAGTTCCTTTATAAATGTGTTTATGTTTAGCTATAATATATGATACAATGGCTATTCACTTGCATATTAGCTTTTGTATGATCTCTTTAAACTATCAAAATGATGGCAATTTGTTCTCCATTGTGTTCTAATTCAGATAAGCTCACCACCCGGGAGGAATTGCCTGAATATTGATAAGAACGAATTAGGTATAATATTTTTCACTTTGCTTTGCAATCTATTTTTAACAACTATTTATTTTATGGCAAAAAATTAAGAAAGAAGTTGGTGAAGATGTTGACACAACTCGAACCTGACTATGGAAGAACAATTATTTCCCTTTGAATATAGATGTCGTTCGTTAACTCAATCTACTGCTTTTTGATCGTCATAGTGCTTTTCTTCGCCAAATCAATGATTTGAATAGTAATTGGAAACTTAAGGTACTCAAGTTATTATTTGATCTTTTTGATCAATTTGTATCCATTGTCGCTTCTTTTTCCAATTTTGTTTTTATTTGTTCATGTGTTTTGATATTAAATTATGTGAAGTTACAAAACAAGTTCTCAATGCACGGGTATTAATTATCGAATTACATTTACTATAACATGTTATTGTAAGTATTAGTTATATAAAAATCCGCCCGTGCGTGGCACGGGTATCAAAAACTAGTAATATATATATATATATATATATATATATATATATATAGGGTGAGGTTCATTGTAGACACTTTCGCATGTGAAATGACTCATTTTCACATGTGAAATTTTCTGAATAATGAGAAAAAAGAAAAAAAAGAAAAAAACAAATTAATCACAGCCATTAGATCAAGAGATCTAATGGTGAGAAAGAGTGTCTACATGTCTACACTTATGAGGGTGTCTACAATGAACGTTTCACTATATATATATATATATATATATATATATATATATATATATTTTAAAAGGGTTCATCTATTTTCACATCATCTACCTTATCCCTTTTTTATTCATATGTATGTCATTTAACTTTTTTAAACTTTAAAAAATTATTCATTTGAATTCGTTAATATTTGAAAAGTCTTAAAAAATTAAAATCAAAGTTTAAAAAGGTTAAGCGGCTCGATATAAGCTCGCGACATCCCGCTTGGATTCATCTCTTTTGGAAATGAAAACTTTTAGCCGATCAACCAAACCTAACCTTAACCTAACCATCCATCTAATCCAATCATATTATTACTATATTATTATTATAACCATCCATCCATAAAATCCAATCATATATATAATTATGGTTATTATTAAATATGTGTAGAACTAGTCCAAGTTTGTCCACATTGTAATCATCGATCAAAAGGCACGGAGACTGATTAAAAACAAACAAAATCAATATTATAAAGTAACAACAATAATAATAAAGTAAATCAAAATAGCGACATATGTTAGAACAACAAATAATGAAGTGAAGAAAAAAGAAATTAACCCTAAAAAACAAGAACGTGCGGTTAACAAATCCGGCCACACGTAGAAGAGTCGAAAACTTAGGCTGTGTTTGGTGCGCCATAAGCTAGCTTATAAGCTAGCTTATAAGCTAGCTTTTTAACGTTACCAAACGGGGCTTTTTTTAATAAGCTAGGTTTTTTAAAAGTCCCGTTTGGTAACGTCAAAAAGCTAGCTTATAAGCTAACTTATAAGCTAGCTTTTGAAAAGCTAGTTGGAGTAGCGTTTCAGCTAGCTTATCAGCTAGCTTAGCTAATTTGTCAGCTAGCAGCTAGCTTTTCAGCTATTGCGCCAAACACAGCCTTAATTAATAGTTTAATACCATGTCAACGTACAATACAATGCAGTAAACAAATCCCATTACGTAAAAATATTAATTAATATAAATATTAATATATTTGAATTATAAGCTAGTACGTCATAAGAAGAGTTTTCTGATCTTGTTTTCCGACGAAGATTCCGGCGGTGGTGGTTCCACATGATGATGTCCCAATCTCAGCTCAAGGTCTACTACTTCTTCTTCCCCGGACGGTAGCTTTCCGGTGGCGGTGGTGGCGGTGGTGGTGGTGGTGGAGGAGGAGTGTTTTGTTTTGTCTTTACGGTGGATGTTCATATGGCCCCCAAGTGCCTGTGCATTAGTGAAGCCTCTTTTGCAGAAATGGCATTCGTATGATCTTCGTTGTTGTTCTGCGGTGGAAGGTGGTGGTTTCGGGTGGTCGTCGGAGGTTTCCATTGACGGAGGAGGAGGAGGAGGAGAATTGAGAGATTTATTTATATATAAGGGTGGTGGGTCAAAATGGTGGAAGAAAAAAAGGTGGTGGGTTTGTTGTAATATACTAAGATAACGGCCTGCAGATCCAACCGAACGTTTATTACATTACAAAAGTTATCAATTAATTAACTAGAATAGAAATGAGTCTTTTGATTACAAAAGGGTATTTTGGTAATTTTAAATAAATTTGTCATGAACCCCAAACTTTGTGATTGACGTTTAGTTTAGACCCACACATAACCGAAATCGTAAACCTCAAACTTAAAAATCTTGTAACAATAGTGCATGTAATATTTTTCATGTACTATGAAAACATGTCAAATTGGATAAAGTTGCCACAAAAAGCCCTCCTTTTTCATGTACTATTATATATGTTCTGGCTAAGAGAGAAAAAAAGTGCTAACACGTATGGTTTTTTAACTCTTTTTCCATTAGCTATGACTTTGTTCAACTGAGTTTTTCTTAGCAAGGTTTTTTACGTGACACCATATTCAAGCGTAGACAGCGACACGAGGTTGCTAGAGGGATTTGATTGAATGGTTTAAGGCATTGCTTAATGCCCACCGACGCAAATCTATGATCCGTGTTTAAATTTCAAATCCAAGTTTAAGAGTGCACTTCCTTTTTAAGCATGAAAAACATCATCGAAAAACTCATGGGATCCGTCAATGCCCTGCTAAGCAACAAGTTTTAAGAAAATCACAGCTAATGCTAGGCAGATGACTTTCGAAAGGTTTATGATAAGAAACGAGTAGAAACAAGATTCGAGAATGGAACCTCTTCTAGATGAGAATCAAGGTCAATAATGCATTTAAAGCCTATTAATCAGTAGGAATATATGATATGGGAGATGTAGAATGTCTGATTAGAGATTCTGGAAATTCCAACATGTCCCAACACTAGAAAACAGTCTATAATACACCAGGGACCAGGACCAGAATAAACAATCAATAAACCACAAAACAAAAGAAGAGGGTAAGTTTGAGATGTCAACCAACAGTAGTATGCGACGCGATTTACAAGGCCAAATGTATTTACATTGTCATCGTAAACCGAACGCCAAGATACTAGAATGATAGATTCGAGATTCTTTTTTCCAACAATGATAACAGAATAAACTAGCAGGCTCCAAGGCAGCCTTTAAAATAGCAAAACATCATCAAACTCTTTATCTTCTTAATTGGTATCCAATCCTCATGGATGTTTTCCTGCCTCTTTCATAGCCAATAGATTCTGCAAAGTTCTAGGTCAATTTCAGAGCTTATAATCAGGGAGGGGGAAAATATAACAGATTCTGAGATTCATACATACAACAAAAGTTCTAGATTGAGAATTGTGTCTCCTATTTAGTTAAGAGCATTCACAGCAGGTTCTTCATATTACACCTTATCTTTAAATTTGAAGGAAAATATAAGAAATGTCTGTCTTTTTCCCTATATCAGCATCATTATATTTTAACTTTATCCTTAAATTTTAAGGGATAAATATAAGGGATTGGTAAATATGGGGTTTTTTAAGGATAAGGAATGTGATGAAGAGTTTTTTTTTTTTTTAAGTGTTTAAATTCTATGGATAAATAAGTTTTTTGGGTAGATTATAAAGATAAAGAACCTGCTATAAATGCTCTAAGAACAAGATGACGACCCACATAACCCATTTATCTACACGAATCAAATGGGTTGTAAATAAGTTGCAAACATGTGGCAGGTTTTAATAAACAGGTTAAGCTTTTAGTTTGCTTTTTAGAATCAGTATTGGTTTTTAATGATTGGGTGTAAACAGATTGTGCTTCCAAGTATCTGACTGATTGTATAGGACAAATATTCAATTTTGGATGATTAGTTTGTAATGCTGATTAGTGATTAACTAATTGTAAAATAAATTACTCATTTACTTCTTTACATATAATTTCACGTTCATGACTTTTTTTCTTAGAAAATGTACTTTTTTGATCATTTAATCTATTAATTTATTAAACAGTGAGATAATAAAGAACATTCAAATATTAAAAGAGGGATGAAAAACATACAAGGTCACTAACTTTATAACACATGGAAAAACAATTTAATCAAGATAGCAAGAAGATATGTTATGTCCAAACAATCACCAGCTAATGATCTAAAATGACAAATCACATAGCAACACATACACAAATAATGGTGGTTACAATGATAACATATAACCTCACCATTCACCAGGGTACATTATGTGCAAAAGATAAGAGATTATTGACACTGACCTTAAAACCGTAGGGTCACCCGCCTAATAATCAAACTTGATGGTGTCATAAAAATCTAGGTTTTTTATCAGCTGGCTTCAAAATTTGAAAAGAACACATTAGACTTTCATCAACACTCATCATTGTACCAGCATTATCAAATTCACCGCAATAATTCGGGGCAGAGAATATAGTAACAAGCTGCCTATCTGCAAAGAATTCGTATCCATCTTCAACGACCTACACAAAGTAACATTTCAGATGACATCAGTGTTTTCGGAGAGACCAATTTTAAGCTGCAGCCTCAGCCCATTTATTTATGAACAGGTCAGTTCAGGTAATGTTTTCTCTCTGAAGAGTCAAACTGGTAAAATACAAAAGTTGGCGACTTGGCATAAAAGAAAGCATGTCAAATAGGTCAAAATCCCAACTTGTATTTTTAACACATAAAAACCTCCATTTGTTTTATTCAGAATAATCAGATTATTATTAAAATTTTAAATGCTATCATATTTGACACTGATTTTTTGGGGTTAATAGTAGTAAAAGCCAACAAGCTTTCAACTGTTAAATATTTTAGTGGTTTAACCCCTAAGAGTCTTTTTGCAGTGGTTAAGACCATTTTTAACTTTTTTGATTTGTTAAAAAATGTTCAAATAGCAGAGTTTAATAAGTCTTTATATAGGTTTGAGGGTATGAATAAGATTACAAAAAAAAGCATAGGGATTAAACCAGCACCAAAAAAGGTATAGAGATTACACCACCACAAAAAGAAGTTAAGAAACTTAATCAATAAAATGATGAAAGTTGGCTGGTTGAATCCATCATTAACCCTGAATATATACATGTTTGAATACTAAATAAAAAGTTAAGAGACAGAAAAATGTCAACGGTTCAAACTGCTAAAAATGTTAGAAGTTGATTGGTTTTTATCATTAAAAAGCCAAAAAATTTATAACAGATATAACTTTGGACAAAAAGTGATTATGACCAATCTGGACTTCCGGCAGAAAATCACCCCCCTTTATCCCATTAATGCACGTGGCCTAGCCCACCCAATTTTGCTACCTGTAAAAGGACTACAGAAATGTGAAATAACCTGATGAGCACGACAGACAAGGTCCATATCATGCTGCATTAAGAACTCAGCCACCTTATCAGCGCCAAAAGTGTAGGAAACTCCCCTATCATTCATCCCCCAGCCCTTAACATCCCTACTAGGATCTGACCAAAGTAAATCACAAAGCAAACCAGAATCCGGAACATCAGTTGGGCGAGTCAAGTTCCTTATTTGATCTAAGCTAGTTAAATCTGGAGAAAGACCACCATGCATGCATAGTATTTTGTCATCTATAAGAGCAGCCACAGGAAGACAATTGAAACAATCTGTAAAAGTTTTCCAAATTCGAACATTGAAACGGCGTTTGCATTCATCATAAAATCCATATATCCTGTTGATAGAAGCACATTCATGGTTTCCTCTTAAAAGGAAGAAATTCTCGGGATATTTGATTTTGTAGGCGAGTAAAAGGCAAATAGTTTCCAAACTCTGCTTGCCACGGTCCACATAATCACCTAGGAACAAATAATTTGATTCAGGAGGAAACCCGCCATATTCAAATAACCTTAATAGGTCCACATATTGTCCGTGGATGTCACCTGCAAAGAAAAAGACGCAAACTTCAGATCACTCAACTTCTACCACGTTGAATGTAGAACTAGCATATTGACTTCATAACTTAGTATTAACTGGCACTAAAAGATATGCCGGACTTAAAGAAACAAAGCTAGAAAAAGAAATTATAAATTTAACCATAATGGCAGCTGCTAATTGGCCAATGTGGTCATTAACCACATTTATATTACTAATTGGACTAAAGTGTACTAAGCGTACAACAGACTGGTATATTCACGACACCTAAATCAAATATCACTTGAGTTTCTTTCTATCCAAACATGAACAATCCAGCTACATTTACTCATCTAGTTAGCCAGGGACCACCAGAACCAGATTTGATTATTTCAACCTAATCCAATCTGCATCTTTGACTAAAGCCAAAGGAACACATTCCCTCAATGTTCCTAGTGCATCCTTTTTTTCCAAATTCAAGATTTGTTCGATGTTGCATTTTGTGCATTAAATAACCTCTATTTTAATACTTACTGTTAATCAATTAATGCAGATCACACACACCTATAAAGATTTTGGACTACTAGTCTAGGTAGTCAAAGACGCTAGGTGCACTCAAACCACAACAGGTGAGGCTGTCATCTAGGCTTAAGGTGCTTAAAGAGCGAGGGCCTTTGTAAGCAAGGTGCACAGTAAACACAGACCGTTTTTACGAGTTTTAGACATGTTTTAGGCTTGTAAGCTTGTTCCAGGCCATTATTAGACGTTTCATGCCAGTTTTAGCTGTTTCAAGCCTGCTCAGACCGGTTTTTGTAGGATTTGGCCAGACTTTAGCCTGAATCCTCGCCTGATCACCTTGATGGAGACAAGGCGTTATTGCTGTGCCGCGCCTAGGTGAGCGTCTTTGACTACACAGCTGCTGGTGACCACTTAGAGAGTCATTTTAACCATTTCAGTTCTAAAGGATACCTCAACCACTTAAACAGCTGCCAATAACCACATAGAGAGTCATTTTAACCATTTCAGTTCTAAACGACACCTCAACCCACTTAAACAGCTGCTATGACTTTTAACCCTTTTAGCCAGTCAAGTTTAAAGAATACTTAAGCCATTTTGACTCTTGGAGGTAAAATACAGCCCAAATACCCATTTTATTCTAAGACAAATATTCAGCCTCTAGCTTATCAAAGTTAAAACCTGAGAAGTCGATGTCAACCTAGTGGACCTGATACCTCATGTTCTCTGCATCTGATCTCCACCCTAACGTCATCCTGTATAACTTCTTTTTTATTTACATACCACACGTGCCATCAAAGGTGTAAAAGTTTCTTAGTCGGAGAGCACAAGAACCATAAGAAATTGCAAAACGGAAAGATGGCATGTGAATTTGTGACGAAAATGCATCTGAATTGAAAGCCTAGGTGGAAGCACATTACAGTATGAAAAAGAGACCCATCTGTGAGACGCATATAATCTCCTTTGTTATCCCCATACCACACCTTCAGTATCCAAAATAGGGAATCCAATTTTTAAAGGGAGTGACCAAGTAATTGAATACTTGATCTATAAACACTGACTTGTCTCACAATGACCTTTAAAGTCTTAGAACACCAATAACGCCTACTCCTTCAACTCATTCTGAAAAGATGTGATTCCCTCTAACAACTAACAAGCTTATGATATTTAGCAATTCTTGTTGATATTTGGAATGAACAATGGGTACATGAAACATGTATGCTTTAGAGGCCTCTAATAAGACTACAAAATGGTATCAAGTTGATATACATTCACAAACCTAACAAATCACTACCACCCTCAGAATAAATTTTGTATTTCCTATGGCAATAAACGTCATACCTAACTTCATTCACAGCTTCAATCTCACCAATTCAGCAAATACATCACCTACAATGCTGATATTGTACAAACTTCAGGAAAAAAAAAAAAAAAAAAACTCACCGAGACAAGAAAACTGTGCTTTTTTCTTTTAGATATCTACACTGCTTACTAACATGATAAAAAAAAAAAGGCAACAAAAATTTGTATGTCACATAGAGATAAAGAGTAAGGCATAGATAGCTAACAAAGTACAGGGATTTCACATTCGTCAATTTTCCCTCAAATTACCACTTCTATACACCTTTCTTGCATAATTTATGGTGTTTAGAATCATAAAACTACCAGGAACAAAACAAAAAAATCAGTCTTCCACATTAAAAGAAATGAAACATACAGCTATCATTTTAGCTAATGACCATATAGTAGTTACAAGCAAACAGACAGAAAACTTCTAATGGTTACAACGAACTTTTCAGTCCATATCTATAATCAATCTATATATTCAAGTAATCTGAAAACAATCCAAATTCAATTGGCCCAATCAGTCACAGTTAAATCACAGGACATATAGATATACAAAAGAAGTCGAAATTGAGTTGTTTTTACCGCAGATCTTAATGGGAGCTTCAAGCTCTAACAGATTAGGCTGTTGAAGGAAGATCTCGCGAGAATTGGTACAAAGTAACCGGATCTCCGCCTCCGAGAGCTGCACCTGCCGGACGGTCCTCGCCTGCCGGAACTCTAACAGCCGGTTGATTATATCGTCCAGTAAGGCAGGGTTCATTCCCTCTCCGTTTTGAGCCATTGATTTTGAAATCTCTCGATGTTTCTTACGAGATCTCAGAAAGTAACCCTAGATCTCACCGAAAATGAGGCGGAAACCCCCAAATTTGTTCCGCAATTCACAATGGCTTTTTGGGAGTTGTTTTATTTCTTGGAATAAACAATGAAGAAAGGTTCTGAAACATTAATTAATATAGATGGATAGATAGATAGATATGCGCATGCACAAGTGGTGATAGCAATGGATTATAAAAAATAAAAATCGGAATAAATTACAGAGAGAGAATGGTGGTTCGCCGGAGGGAATCGGAGAAAGGGGGGAGGCTGCAACTCCGGTGGGGCAGAAATGCCGGCGGGTTGCAGAGGATATGAGGTACAAGATTTGTGCCCTTCTTTTCCCGATAAATAGTATTGTTTTAAGATTATTTTCCAACTTGTAAAATTCAACATTCTATTTTTTATTTAAATCGACCGACATTTTATTAAAAACACTAATAAAAACCTAGATTATATTATGTAGGTGATGTAAAAGAAAAGTTACATCAGTTATTTTATTTGATTTTTATTAATAAGTTAGTATTTATGCCATGACTATAACTAGATTGGTGACCGTTGTTTTGCGACGGGAAAGCGAAAACCAAATCGTATACAAAAGATTTGATAATAGTATCGAATCTGTTAGTTGTAGTTGTACTCTATTATGTTATTATTGTTGGTTTTAACCTTCCATTTTGTAATAACGCCTTATCATTTTAACCAAATTAATGCAAAACATAATCGAAGTATTCAAACTAAAAGTTTCCTGCCTACAACACACATGTAACTTTCATAACACATTTACATGAACAACCCGTCACTGATAAACTAAATTTACAAATTTCATTTACATGAGCAAACCATGGTACGTTTAGCTAGTTAATATACATATCAGTCATTCTGAAGTGGTTTAGAGGCTTAGATAATTCTTTTTGGAATAAGTATGATCATCACATCCACTTAAACTTAAAACATCACAACCAACACTAAAAAGTTTATAGCCAAAGATGAGAAAGAAAACTTTCTCAAAAGGACAAAGTGTAATCCTAAACAATATAATATCAAAATGACAAAGTGTAATCACTAAAGGATTGAGATGAGACTAATATTAAAGTGACAAACGTAATATCAAGAGAAACAAAGTATGCTCCACAAATCATTAAAGGGCTCATATTAGAACATTGTCCGAAAGAGACATGAGTTCCCACCTCGCCGGAACATACCATTTATGGCTCGGATAGCAAAACAGATGTTGGCTGCGAGAGACACTAGGTAACCACCTTGCCGGAACATGGCAGCCGTTTTCTACATTTTACTTTTGATGTTCGGAAAATCATCGTTGCCAATAAAACCAAAGAGCATATCATATAAGCCAGAGATACTACCAACCACAATGGGGTAGAAGAGAGTTTTTTGAGTTCTGGATCTATCTCTATGGTTGTTGCAATTGTACTTTCAAGTTGGAGCTTGCCTATTTTAAGAATAGCAAAGGTAGTTAGAATACTCACGAAAGATGGACAATTGCGATAAAGAAATGGTTCAGATTTGTCGACAATTCATTCATTTAACCAAAGTATAGGAACTAAAGGATTTTGAGAGGAGGATTTTGAAGGTAAGTGATGTCACTACTACAAAAATGGCCTTTCTTGACGCTTTTTGCGCGTCAAGAAAGGGCCCAGATGACGCGCAAAAAAACGTCAAGGAAGGCAGGGTCAAGAATCCTCTTGACGCGCAAAATGCGCGTCATCTGCTTCTTGACGCGCGAACAATGACGCGCATTTTATGACGCGCAAAGCGTGTCATAAAAAGCGTGTCAAGGAAGCTCCCGTCATAAATCTGCTTATGACACGCATTTTTGCGCGTCAAGGATTTAAAAATAAAAAATAAAAAAAATATTTTTTCATTTAATCACTAATTTCTATATTAAATGACAATTAACCTAATAATACAAAATAAAAGTACACTTACAACAAAATAACACATTTCATATATATAGCAAAACAATTCATTGTATACAACTATTTGAATGTTTTCACAAACTATACATTCTAAATAACTAAGAAGTTTGGGAGTTCCTTTACTATATAATCATACATCTAGTTCTTCATCCTCTGTCAACAATTTGGTTCTCCCTTGCTCCCGTTTTAGTGCAGGTACACCTTGGATGTATGAGTATTACAGCCTTAGTAAACATATAAAGATAACGACTGAAGCAAATATTAGGCGCATTATTGAACTAAAGTGTCCAGAAAATCACAGCTGCAACCTAACAGCAAACTAAAAGAGTTGGATAGTTCAAATTCCAAACATACCTCCTAACTGCTTGGGTGAAACATCAAACTCCATCCACTAAGTCTTCCCTTTTGATGTTGGTAATTTTTCATTTTTAAACTTAGCAACAAGAAACAAAGAACAGTAGCAATATAATGAGGCTTGTGCTGCAAGCATAATGATGTATGAAGCCTGCACAAATATTGAATGGAAATCAATTTATGTAGTTAAGAATTCTGAAGACATAGTTTTGGACAACATACCAGTCATTCACAAAGTTCAATGCATATCAAACACAACTATCAACTGATGAGTTATAATGTCTATATATTTATCCCTTACTGTAACAATATTAGAATTTTCCAAACCCACATCCTCTAACAACATGAACATATTATAGCAATTAACAGCAGCCTAAAAGATTATAACAATTAACAGCAACCTAATCCTCTAAATGTCTAATACAAATCAGAAACAATATATATACAGCAACAATTAAAAACTAACCTGATCAATACAGTTCAACCACATATTAATATATTCCAGAATCAATTAAGTGGACTTATCATAGGTTATAAAACAGCCTACTTATGATTTTAATTCTCAAGTAGTGAATGATAAGGAAAAAAAGCTTATTGTGAATACAAAGAGCTACAAAGAACCTGATTGAATTTGATCTTTTATATCACAAAAAATAATATCATCTAATCTTTTCTCCTTGTAGCATTAAAAACTGTTGCTAATGAACCACCTGCGAATTAAAAAACGTGAATATATGGTTTTCATTCATTTATATTTCATAGAAAGATATACAAACTTATACAAGTTTTAGAGAAAAAGTAACTAACTTGATTGTCTTTCACAGTCAAATAATGTCATGTGTGCTCCAAATGGGCAACCTACATAAAATACCCTGACAACATAGCTTTCCTGATGTTGATGTAGTAATCAGGGCTGTTAAAGTCAGTGTTGCATAGCTTGAGGTTGAAACGTGCCATTATATGGGCCAGCTGCTGCCTCACATTGTCATTTACAATTCCCCACACTTACCTCCTGGTCCTGGTGGACACCAGATGCATCAACACCCTTATCCGCCCTATTATGAGCAACAACAACACCATCAACATTCTCAACCTTTTGGTGGTCATGGTTGGCCAGAGTTTAACCAGTCTTCTAGCACATTCAAAGGTGGTGCTTGTATACCTCCACCAGCTAATCAACAGGAGTTTTTAAAACCTGAAAATGTTACAATGACAGTAAAAGATATAATTATCACAGCAGCCTCATTATTAGCCTCATATAAGATACTCAATCCTCTGTATATGTAATCGAAGATATTTGTAGGCGAGTGGGTTCAATAGTGCTTGTTGATTCAACAGCAAATTATTATAAAAAATTGCAGCAAGACTGATACAAAACTAAAGCAAATCAGAATCAAACAAAACATCCAAGAATCCCCCAATCGACCCAGCTATCATTAAAGCAAAATTAACATCTCCTTGCAAAATACGAAACAGTTACCAATCTCTATAGACTAAACTAAACAACTAAGAAAAAGAAAACTTTAGAGACTTAAGACAATAAATTGAGGGAGTTGGTTGGTTAAATGCCAAAAATCAAAAAGAACCTTTTAGAACTAGATATGTAACTTATTGTGTTCATTTCTATGAACCTGATCACTAGCGCATGTGTTCATGTTTGTGAAGAAAATGGGAATTTGGTGATTTCATCATCACCTTCAATATCGTCTTCTCTGTCTCCAGGAATAGCAGGGCTCCCTATGTTCAGTTAAGTTAGTTATCAATTAAACATACGTTAAGAGAAGGAAACTCACTGGAACTACTAAGATAAGAAACACAATAAATATCGGATATCAGGATGTATGTTTATGAACACCTTTTAGTCTTTTGTATCTGGTTTTGCATTGAGGACAAGACTGGTTGCCATCCTTGCGCTCATATCCATAGCAGGGCCTCCAACTGGAAATGCACAGACATCACAGGCAAGAAAAGGATCTCCTTTGGCTATGGTACTAACAGTATCACCACAAATATGGCAAACCTGACCCCCAACATTCTTCATAGAAGTCCCCTACACAACCCCTAAAATTTATCAAATTTTCACCTTAATATGAACAATTGTAGATGAAAAAGGTGGATTAACATGATTACACATCTAGCCTAAACTAAAAATGTGAAACTAGACTATATCTAAAAAATTATTTCCAGTCTTTAAGATGAAAAATCAGATCAGCAAATCTGCATTACGTGGATACAATTAAGGTACTAACCCCAATCTCTCCTTCTGATTCCATCTCTCTTTGCTTAGAAGAGCAATCAATAAACTACAAACACGAAGATTCAATCGCCACAAGCAAACATAACCACAGATATACTCGCAACAACACCTGTTATATCAAATCAAACATTAAGATTCCTAATTCATCAAGTCCAAACAATCAAATCAACCATCGCAAGCAGTACATGTATTTAAGATTCGAAACTTAAAAGTATAGGGAGACAGACCTGGTGTTTGAAAATGTTGAGTCTAATGAACATTGACGAATCTGTTTGTTGTTGCGAGTGTGTGTTTAGCAAGCGTCATTTGCGCTGCTGAGTCTGAAAATAGATGCAAAGAAAAACATAATAGAAAATACAAATGTTGATATCACAAATAAAGGTGGAATATGTGAACAACATTCTTGTTCAACCGTTGTCTGTGTTAAAGGGGTAAAGGATTTACGAAGATCAAGTGAACAACACAAAACCTAAAATCAATTGAGGATTACCTTCATAACTTAACGAAGATGTTGGTGAAGGATTTACGAGGCCGATTTGATGGTGGTGCTTACACTTGAAGATGAAAATGTTTCATGCCCTAATTCTCCATCGCAGACTTGACTTCATATACAGAAAAAATCGGTAAATATGCAGGCGGATTAACCTTCGCAGACTTGACTTCGTGAAGGATTTACCTCGAGCGTTGTTGTTGAAGAGATGGATTAGGTTATTGGTATTGGCTGCGTCGGCGAGATAAGGGCACGAATTTACCTTCGCAGACTTGACTTCGTGGAGTGATAGAGATTAGGGCACGGTATTGATTACGTCGGCGAGATGGAGACGGAGGTGGAATGAGCGCCGGAGAGCTGCGTGTGAATGGAGATGTGGGATTCGGTTTCTGAGAATCGAGGAAGGAGCTGCGTGTGAATGAGAGATTGAGATTAGGTCAGAGGAAGGAGGTGCGTGTGAATGGATATGTGGGAAATTTTAGGCGGTGATAAAAATTTAGGGAAAAATTTAAGCGGGAAATGAAAAATATAAAACGACATTTTTAAGAAGACGCGCAATTTTTAAGGTGTACTCCGTGTTTTTGTTTATGACAGAAAATTTATGACGCGCAAAATTGCGCGTCATCTACCTTTAAAATTCTACAATTCATGACAGATTTTTAATGACACACATTTTTGCGCGTCATAAAATAGCGTGTGTCATCGTTTGCGCGTCAAGAAAAGCCCTTTTTCTAGTAGTGTGTGAGAATTAGAAAAGTATAAGGTAAAAATGCAGAATAACCTAAAACTCTACAATGTGAGGATCAAAACTAACATACTTCACTTCACCCAAAAACCTCACGATTCTTTAAATAATTTAATCTTAAATCAAAAAGGATTTTCGGATGTTACAGATGACCAGAGACTATGGCTAAAGAAAATGACTAGAGTAGTGGGTAGCTTCACCCTTTTATAATGTCTTTAAATACAGGGGTAACTTGGTAATATTTAAAAAATTTCAGAAGTTTTTAACGGACATCCATGTTAGGGACGGAATTTTTTACGATTTGGAAAAAGTTGAGACCTTAGTTATAATTTTTTTTAAATATAGGGACGAAATGTGAAATTTGTGCGAATCGCATGGATGATTCTCGTAATTACTCAATTATTTAATTCCTATTCTAATCTTTTTATCTTTAAAACTAAAAATTTAGAGATTTAATTTTTACTCCTTTATCTATTATATCATTTGTTCAAGAAAAAATGGATTTAAATAATTCAAACTATTGCCTATTCGCCGTCAATAATCTCACCATTTTTTTTATAATAGAATCTTTATACTCTATTTTTTGTAATAGAACACTCTTATTTTTAATAATGGTACAAAGATAGACTATTCTATTAAAAATAAGGTAGTTTATGGTATAATTTAAAAATAGTAAATTTACTGTTAAAAAATTAATGAAGTACAAGGTTTTTAGTATAAGGTGATTTGACTACGTGAATCAAATTTGAGAAGTATGATGCATCATTATTTTATTTATAGGGTATTTGTCTATGGTTATGGTGTAACTTAAAGGTAGTAAATTTGCTGTTAAAAAGAAAAATTAATTAAGTACAAGTATTTTAGTATCAGATTATTTGACTATGTGAATCAAATTTGAGCAGTTTGATGCATCATTATTTATAGGGTATTTGTCTATTTGAGGCTTCATTATGAACGTGTCTAACTAACAACTGATTATATATAAAAATTTTAAAGTGGAGATACAATTATAATGAGTTAGACACATGATTATTTATATATTTCTATAATTCAATTTGTATATATTTATAATAATTCTTTTTATACAAAAGATAACACATATTATTTATCTATTTTATTATAATTTTAAGTATAATAATAATCAATTTTTTAAATACATATAAACAAGTTGAATAAAATATATATTAACAAAAGACTTGTTAAGGCTAGCAAGCAGGCTCGAAAGCCGTTTTGACATGTAAAGCTCATGCTCAAACTCTTTTATTAAAAGAGTCATCATATATTGGGCTTGAACTCGTTATTAAACGAGCCATATATTAGACTCGATGAGCTCATCTAGAATGTTCGAGCTTTTTTACCGATCTAATCCAGAGTAGTTCACAGCCGGTTCATCTAGGAGCATGTCAAAGCAAAAAAAAATATATATATATATTGACAAGTAGGCAGGTGAAAAAGAGGACGCAGGAAAGTGTAAACACCATTGCAACATATCAGGACTACAGGATCGACACAGGAACTCATCAAGCAAGCAGACTGGATTTTTTCATTTTTATGTTTATATCCTTAAAACTCGAACTTGCTTAACTTTTACGTGATACAACCTCAAAACGAGAGGTTAAAAAAAAAGAACACCAAAATATCGAATATCAAATGAAGAAACAAACAAGATTTAAACAAATGTGAGATACCCAACCCTAACTTGAACAGCAACTCTGTGTGTTCCCAGATGAATCACCAACATTAAT
The DNA here is from genome assembly GCA_039602395.1 of Deinandra increscens subsp. villosa. Classification (NCBI taxonomy): domain Eukaryota; kingdom Viridiplantae; phylum Streptophyta; class Magnoliopsida; order Asterales; family Asteraceae; genus Deinandra; species Deinandra increscens. Next base: position 3,270,245 of record JBCNJP010000020.1, on the reverse strand, counting down.
GGTGGTTCCCTTCCCCGGTAACGCTACATCTTGGGCTGCCAATGCTTTCTTGCTAATGATGTGATAAATTTCCGTCAAAATAGTCTGAAACGCCTTCTCAACGTTATGCGCTTCAAGTGCTGACGTTTCAAGAAACGAAAGCCCTTCTTTCTCGGCCAAAGATCGACCATCTTGCTCATCCACGGCTCTGAGATGGTTCAGATCCGACTTGTTGCCAGCCATCAGGACAACAATGTTGGAGTCGGCATTAGCTCTAAGCTCACGCAGCCACCTCTGGACGTTATCGAAAGTTGGTCTTTTGGTTATGTCGTATACAAGCAAGGCCCCAACCGCCCCTCGGTAATAGGCGCTGGTTATAGCTCTGTACCTTTCTTGCCCTGCAGTATCCCAAATTTGAGCCTTTATCATTTTTCCTTCAACCTGTTTTCAAATTAGTTGGCCAAATGGCAGTGTTATTTCATCATATTACATGCTACAAATTACACAATAAATAATGACATAATTCAAAATGTTGAAATACAAATAGGATTAGCAGCGATAATATGCTAACATAGATATCCTATCGGTCCTTCATTGTATTTCGATTCTGTGAAATTAAACTGTGTTCCAACAGCAAGGTGCAAAAGTTTGATGTTTATCCATATACATCTATTACTTTTTTAGTTGCTGCAAATTAAATGATGATAATGACTAGTGTTGACAGGATATTTTAGTAATTTTTGTTATAATTGAAGGTTATTTCTATGCATTTGAAAATAGCAATATTCTAGTACCCTAATAAAACAACTCTATGAGGTTTAACATTGCCATGGGGAAACATATCACATATGCAAAATAGCTGAAGCATGATTTGAGCTATAGTTAACTTATAATTTCAACCAAATGCTGTTAGAAAAGAGTAACCACAAGAAAGATGATTCTTAACTTATCCTATTAGGCTATTACTATATGATCTTGTTCTTACTTAAATGTAGCCTCCCTTCACCGAATGTATCTCAGATACTCGACATCTAACAAGAATCCTAGCAAAACCCTCGGATAAAACCAAGTCAGTGAACCAATACCATATTCAAATTTAGAGAGTGGCCATCAAATTCTAACAGAGACTATTCGAAATACTTGCTAATTTGACACCCTAAAGAACTAGCAATGAAAATTGCTCAATCTAAACACAACTACTGGAACTGATCCCAAATTTTATTGAAAACAATCCCACTACACTATGGAATATGGATTCATTCAACTTGCCCAAATATTCAAGCAATTAGGTACAAATTAAACATGACTGTGTAAGCATTGATCAGTTTCTCATTTCATTATCAATAATGATTGTGTTTGTGATTGTAGATCTGCAAAACCCATCACTGGTAGCACGATAAATCATCTCACATTTGTTGAATGATCGAAGCGGAATCGAGAGAAAAGAGGGAAGAAATTGAAACCTGGAGAGTTCTAGTGGCAAATTCAACGCCAATGGTGGCTTTGGACTCCAAATAAAACTCGTTCCGCGTAAACCTAGACAAAATGTTGGATTTCCCCACACCGGAGTCCCCGATCAAAACGATCTTCAGCAAATAATCGTAATCGTGATCTATCTTACCAGCCATTCTTCTTCTTCTTCCTCTCACCTACCGTCACAAACCTGAGAAATTTGAAGGTGTGAAAACAATCAATCACAGATCCAGCTAGATCTAAAACAAATACGCAATTGTTGTTATTCGATCTAAAACAAAACAGACAGAATCTAGAAATCAAGTGAAGCTGCGTAGCATCAGTGGGAGTGTAGAATCTAACCGTAGCGGAGAGATCGGGAATAGAAAGAGAGAGAGAGAGAGAGGGGAAAGATGCCGATGAATTGGGAAATGGGAGGAGGTGGAAACGCCGACATTAATATCCAGGTGTATGAAAACGATGCAAGTCCTACATGTTTCAATGCGGATTCAAGATTCTTTATTACTTTTTAAAAACTGGCCCTTTGTTGGAGTTTACTAAAATGGATGTTTTTCTATATTTATTTATTTTTAATTTTTAATTATTTTATAATTTCTATGCCCCATTTACCATTAAAGAGTTTTTAAGATCTCAAGAAAGCAGCTCAAAAATTAGTGTCAAACGATCTCAAGAATTGATAAGGAGCTCAAACCCAAGACCACATATTTGAAAAGTTAATGGGATACAATTGGACTAAATATGCGTCCTAATTAGACATAACTCTTCACACTATCTTCGTGTTTAACATGAAGTTGATCCGTTGAAGCGTCTATAAACTTGTTCTCTCCATGTTTTCTCTGTCAACACCTTCTTCTCACCATGAAGGCCACCACCGACCACCATGAACTATGAATTCGAGTTTCCTCTTCATCCAGAATGAAAGTAAACAACGATGGAGAGGCTGAATTTGGTGGTTCCAATTACGGTGGAAAAACTTAAGTTGATGCTAGGTATAGTCTCTGTTAAAACTGAAGTTGGGGATCTCCGTTGATAATTTCGATTAACATCAGTTGTTCCATAAACCCTTATTCCTCAACAGCCTTTTAAAATCGTCAAGACATGTTTTGATATCGAATAATATTCCAAGACATAATTTAAAATCATTACCTGAAAACACGATTTAGAAGAGTTAAGTGTTGGTTGTTTCTCCCTAAACCAACTGAAATTGATACGATAATGGTTGATCGGGATTATGGCAGCGAATAGTGAAAGAATATGAAGGTGTCGACCATGGAGTCCAGTGATGGTGTCAACCATGGATTCCGACGAGGTTTTCGTGATTTGGGAAATGCTTAAATTCTAGTGGGCCTTTTAATTTTATTAAGAGTAAATTACGACATTCGTCCATGCGGTTTGCACAAATTTCACCTTTTGTCCATAGGATTTATTAATTACGGCTACAATCCATAGTTTTGCACTTTTGTTACACCTAAAGTCCCTCTGTCTAACGTTCTATGTTATTTTTTTTAAATAACATTTCTACCCTTGTATTTAAAAAAATAGAAAAACTAATAAAATATAAAATTACAAAATACCCTCCTATCCTAAATGAAAAAAAACCCACTCCCTTTGGTCATCTTCTCCGGTAGCAAAATCTGTACACCGGATCCAGGGGCGCAGCTTATATGGGGCAAGCAACAACCCCCGTCGTTACTGATTTTTCATCCAGAAGTGCCGGGTATACGTAATTTTCTAAAAACTTATATGTAGGTCGCTACTGAATATATTATTAGGTCGCTACTGATACTTTATCAAATGTACTTTATAGCTCAATGGTAACTTTTGCGTTAAATATCTACAGGTAGCAGGTTCGATCGTCATGCTTCCCTTTTTTCTACAACTTTTGTTTTGCTTCTTTCTTTCTTTTTTTTAGAACCCCCCTCTCTTTTAACCTTGATTTCGAGCCCCTCTTTCACACAAGAAAAAGACGACGCTCAGAAGTCAGATGCTCCTCCAGCGCCGCTAGCTGCCCCTGCTCGTCCCGCGCTGCAGCATCCTCCGGCTGCCGTCGCACAACCTCTCTATCACGCCGATGGTCTCACAGCCCCTCTTCAGCCCTCCCGAAGTGCTTCAAAGTTCAACCTAAAGGTACTAATCTAATCTTACACTTACAAATCGACTAGTATTTGCTAATTTAGTCATCATATGTGTGAGTTTCAAACTGCTTATCATTCATCATGGGACATCTGATCAGTTTTACAACTTATTCATGATTGTTTCATATGCATAATTGTAAACAGATGGTACAAGAAGGGGCTTTGACTGCTTTAGCATCATTTGCTGATTCATCACAGGTAAGCCTAAATAATTATACTTGAAAGTTAAAACATGTATGCTATATTTAGTTGTATACTAGTTTAATTTAGGTGTTTCTTTGCATTAATAGGAACACTTTGACTGTATGTTATTCCAATAGAAAGCATATTGGATATGTAAATTAGTCTTAGAGTTCATTAGTTACCCTTTTGTTAACCAATAAAATAACTTGCTAAATGCTAATTATGTAATTGTATTATGAATGCGTGTTTTTAAGATTGATATCATCTTTTTAAGTTCCTTACATATATGTTGGATTAATGTTTCTAAGGCTATGTGTAGTGGGGCGTTATCTTGCAAAAAATTGCAAGATGGCGCCCCTATAACGCCATTGTACCGCCCCCGGGGCACCAACTTCATCAAATCCCCCTCCAGCGTCATGTTCTTAACGCCTTCCCCCATCTTCTCCACCGGCGCCATGGGCGCTACTACCATTACGGTGGGACGCTATGGCTCTGATAACCCCCCATTTCACCCCACCAATACGAATAGCCTAAAAATATAGATGTTCCAATTATGGTGGAACAAGTAGTTGGTGATGACATGTTTGAGAAGTTGCATATAATGGGCTCAGATGCAGCTAAGTCACAATCATATACAAAAATAAAATTCAGCAAATGGGAATAAATGGTGCATCATCAAACACAAGAAACTCATAAAGAGATCGATTACAACAATGTTTACTTTTTTTTTTAAACACAAATGACTCTATTTTGGCATTTTAAATTTTAAGCTATTAATTGATTGCTTCTTTTATATCAGGTTTATTATGTTTATTTTAGGGATTGCTGAAAAGTTTATAGTTGATGAATTCAAAACTCTTAAGGGTGCGTGAGTTGGATATATTCTTTCAGGTACTCACCATTCTCTCGTAAAATTATAAACATTTTAGGTCTTTGTTTGTTACATGACATTTAGTTTTTTCATTTATAAAAACGGTCATTTGAATTAATGAAGAAAAATTAGATATATATAGTTTTTGTAGTTTAATCTAATCTGAACCGGATCGCCGATCCGAACATTATCTCGAAACATGATGATAGAATTGTTTTTAGGTCACATGACTTCGGTCACCGGTAGAAAAATATTCAAGCTCCGCCACTGACCGGATCCAAGTACGCTGGCACATATGGCCGGAGACCAAACATCTCCGATATAGCATCAGACAGAACACGTCCATTTGAGAAACTTCCAGTAGCTTTGCCGCTGAAAAAAATACGACCGTACGGCAAATCCATTGCTGCCCATATAAAAAAGGTACCATTTTTACCAACAAGATCCAACCTTTCTCTCTCTGGGTACTATGAATCTTGATGATAGATTTGCATTAGGTTAGGGTTTTGACTAATTTTAGATATGGAAATGAATGGTGACGGGAGTTTGACAAGAAGTATGGGAGTTGATGGCAATGTGTGGTTGATTTTTTTTTGTTTCAAATTAAATTGTTTTTAAAAAACAGTTTTTTTTATGTATTTATTAGTTAAAGCTAAGGGTATAATCATCAATTAACATTCACTTAGCGGATTTTTTAACAGACATTAGACAGAGGGACAATATATGTTAGATAAGTGCAAACCTCTGGACTGTAGCCGTAATTAATGAATCTTAGAAAAGAAATATGAATATAATGCAAACCATAGGGACGAATGCCGTAATTTACTCTTTTATTAAATTAAAATATAACATATTATATATATATATATACAATGAAATTCTAGATGAATAGTATTGTTTTTTATTTTTGAAAATTGACCACAACACTTTGTTTTTCTTGACAAGTTTAGTCCTTCACTTTACGGTCCAATAGTATTTGAGCAACTCACTTTACCGTCCAATAGTATTTGGGTTCTTGTTAATTATATATGTAGTTATATGTTTTACATACCATGGGTAACTTGTACTTTAGATGATAATACAAAAATACCATAGCCTTAAGTTTTCTAGTGGAGTTAGTGTCTTGTATTGAATTTACAATAAATTTAGTCAACGGAGTTAGTGTTTTCGGGAAAAAAAAAGAAAAAGAAAACTCAAAGGCCTCTCTTCCTTTATGAATCATATATCATCACAATCTTGTCTATATCAACTAGCCTGATCTACTACCTTAATTCTGATAAGTTTACGGAGAAAACCTATGAACTCTTAAAATAGACCCGTAGAGTGGGTTAGACTCTAAAGAATAAAATAAATGAAACTAGACTTTTGAAACAATTTTCTCTTCATTTGTTTATTTCCAAAATGCAAACTATAAATAGATCATACTAGTGCTAACCTACCGTTTTCTAAACATGGAGAGCATGGAGCTAAATTAACGTGCAAAACAACTGAAATGAAGGAATGTGGAAAACATGGAGCCACAATTCAGAACATGCAGCAATCATGCGTGCATTATTCTTCCAACCGTTGGGCCTTGTAACCTTCCTCTTGGGCCTTGATGCTCCTCTTATTGGGCTGGTCTGATCCATCACGGGTTGATCCGTATCAAATTCCGTCTTCTTCACCCCTTCGAAACTCTGTTACAGAGTTGGTTTTCATGAAGCAAAAGAGGCGGTGTGTTTCTTACACCGTATTCATAATTTAGTTTTTTTTTTAGTAGATTTATTTATAGATGAAATGATCTTTTTTGATACTAAGTTCGGTGTGATTTTGTGTTAGTCTAATTCACAAGTTTTGTGAGGTACATAACTTTCTTTGTTGCTGTTCATTTTGCCGATCACTATCTTTCATTGCTAGTTTGCTACGATGGAAAGCATCATCTGAATCCTAGAATCAATGTGTGCGATATTGCAAAAGTTTCATGTTAATACCGGATCATGCTTGATAAATATTAGATTACTTGGGTTGTTCTAGTTTGTTTTTTTTTTTTTTTTTTTTTTTTTTAAGTATAAGACTTTGAATTATATGTTGGTATTTTAGTGTAAAATGGATAAAGTTCGATATGCAAATATGAGTCGACGCATATTTGCATATCAACAAGACTAACGGGGTTCGGGGGCAGCGCCCCCGAAAGCGGGGTCCAAGGGGCGGCAGCCCCTGGCGGGGTGCCGAGGGGCAGAGCCCGCTGGCTGTTGATTAGAAAATTAATTTTCGTAATTAATGTATATTTTATTTATATAAAATATGTTGTAATTATCCCTTAAAAACCGTGGATAACTGCTTGAGCAGTTGATCGACAACTCCAAACCGCTTCCTATTTGTTTGGATCGGAATTCCATTCATACGTACGCTAATCATAATTGATTAGATTTTCTCTCTGCAAACATACATACAATCCTTGTAATCTTCTGATTTTATCCGATCGTGAAGTGGTATACACTCCATTTTATCGATCTGAAAGCGATAATCGCGACTTCAGATTCTATCAGTTTACACTTTTCTAACAAAGATCGATAAAATTTCTGTAACAATGGCTGGAGAATCAGTTCGTGATATGACATCCAAGTTCGTGAAGTTGGCGAAATTCGAAGGAACAGATTTCAGAAGATGGCAAAAGAAGATGCAGTTTCTGTTGACAACGTTGAAAGTGGTGTACGTTCTGACAACCCCTGTGCCGGAGGAAGTGGAAAACGAAACACTCGAACAGACCAGGAGGAGGAACAAGTTCTGGAACGATGATTTCATCTGCCGTGGTACAATCCTCAATGGTATGTCTGACACTCTATTTGATATTTATCAGAATGTCGAATCAGCAAAAGAATTGTGGGATACGCTTCAAGCCAAATACATGGCTGAAGATTCATCCAGTAAGAAATTCTTGGTAAGCGATTTTATGTTATATAAAATGGTGGATGGGCGTTCTGTGATGGAACAGTATAACGAGTGTTTGAGTATACTCGGTAGATTTGAACAACATGGTTTAAAAATGGATGAATCCATTGCTACTGCTTCCATCATTGATAAACTCTCGCCTTCTTGGAAGGAATTCAAACACGGTTTGAAACATAAGAAGGAAGAATACAACCTTGTTGAATTGGGCAGTGCTATTAGCATTGAGGAAGGTTGTAGGAGAATGGAAACTGTTTGGGTGAAAGAACCAGAAAAAGACATTGGTGGTTCCACTGTCAATGTTGTTGAAGAAACAGGTCCTAGTAGCAAAAAGGGCAACAACAACAAGAAGCGTAAATTCCAAGGTGGTGGAAAGAAGAAAAGTTTTGGAAAGAAGTCTAAACAATCCAATGAAAGTGGCTGTTGGAAATGCGGGAAGCCGGGGCATTTCAAGCGTGATTGTCGACTAATGAAAGGCAAACAGGAGGCTGGAACTAGTGGTGGATCCAACAAGGATCCAAAACAAGCAGGTCAGATTTTTACTATTGATTATAATTCGGAAGTGAATTATATTTCATTAATTTCTGAATCGTTCTATGTGCAGGATGATGATATTGCTTGGTGGTACGATTCTGGAGCGACATCTCATGTTTGTAAGGACCGAAGATGGTTCAAGGAACTTACAACAATTCAAGATGGACGAGTATTAAAAATGGGAAATGTCGCAACGGAACCGATCCAAGGAATAGGACTAGTTGAACTTACTTTTACTTCTGGAAATACTATTCGTTTATGTAATGTATTGTTTGTGCCCGGCATCCGGAAAAACTTGTTATCCGGTATAATATTAAATAAGTGCGGGTATAAACAAGTGTTGGAATCCGACAAGTATGTCTTGTCGAAACATGGTTCTTTTGTTGGTTTCGGTTATCTATGTAATGATATGATTATGTTAAATTTGCATGTGCCTTTTAAGGATAATTCTGTTTGTATGGTTGATTCAACATCTAATATTAAATTGTCTAAGTTAGAATTATGGCATGCTAGGCTAGGACATGTTCACCATAAAAGAATGAAAGAAATGTCTAGAATGAGCATGATTCCTGCTATTGAATTGGACCATAATAAATGTAAGACTTGCATGTTAACTAAGATCACTAGAAAACCATTTAAAAGGGCCAATCGTGATTCTAAACTTTTGGATTTAATTCATAGCGACTTATGTGATTTGCATGCTACTCCATCTTTGGGAAATAAAAAATATGTCATAACTTTTATAGATGATGCATCACGGTTTTGTTATGTTTATTTATTACATACAAAAGATGAAGCTCTTGATAAATTTCGGATTTATAAACAAGAAGTTGAGCTTCATCAAAAGGAATTAATAAAAATTCTTCGTACTGATCGTGGAGGGGAGTATTATGATCCAGTTTATTTTCAATCAACTGGAATAATACACCAAACAACTGCTCCATATACACCACAACAGAATGGTGTGGCTGAACGCAAGAATAGGACTTTGAAGGAAATGGTGAATTCAATGTTGTCCTATTCTGGCTTGAGTGAAGGATTCTGGGGTGAAGCCATGTTGACGGCATGTTTCTTGTTGAACCGGATTCCCGGTAAGACTGACAAGAAAACCCCATATGAACTTTGGCACAAATCTGTACCAAACTTACATTATCTTAAAGTTTGGGGATGCAGAGCTGTTGTTAGACTAACAGAACCTAAAAGGAAAACTTTAGGTGAAAGAGGTATAGATTGCATATTTATTGGATATGCTGAGAATTCTTATGCTTATAGATTCTATGTATTAGAATCAAATGAGTATGTTGCGGTGAATTCAGTGATAGAGTCACGAGATGCAATCTTTGATGAAGAAAGATTTACATCTATACCAAGGCCAAGGGATATGAATCCTGTTACGAAGATATCTTACAATAATGAAGATATTCCTTCGACAAGCACCGAACCAAGAAAGAGTACGAGGGTGAGAAAAGCTAAAGACTTTGGTGATGATTTTCAACTATATTTAGTTGAAGGGACTAGGGATGATATTAATTTTGAATATCAATATTGTTTCAATATTGAGGGAGACCCTGTGACGTACAGTGAAGCTATGGCTTCGAGGGATGTTGCTTTTTGGAAGGAAGCAATTCAAGATGAGATGGACTCTATCTTGCAAAATAAAGTTTGGAAATTGGCAGATTTACCTTCTGGGTGTAAACCTCTAGGAAGTAAATGGATCTTCAAGAGAAAGATGAAGATAGATGGTACTGTTGATAAATACAAGGCAAGGTTGGTAATCCAAGGTTTTAGACAAAAGGAGGGTATTGATTATTTTGATACTTATGCTCCAGTGGCTAGAATATCCACGATTAGACTGTTGTTGGCACTTGCAGCTATTCATAATCTTGTCATTCATCAAATGGATGTGAAAACTGCTTTCTTGAATGGTGAATTAGAAGAAGAGATTTACATGAAACAACCCGAAGGGTTTGTTATGCCTGGACAAGAAAATAAGGTGTGTAAATTAGTAAAATCTCTTTATGGGTTGAAACAAGCACCTAAACAATGGCATCAAAAATTTGATGAGGTTGTGTTGTCAAGTGGTTTTGTTTTAAATCAAGCAGACAAGTGTGTTTACAGTAAATTTGATGAAACTGGAAATGGAGTCTTGATTTGTTTATATGTAGATGACATGTTGATATTTGGTACGAACCAAAATCAAGTGGATAGAACTAAAGAATTCTTGTCATCTAAATTTGCAATGAAAGACATGGGTGAGGCTGAGGTGATCTTGGGTATTAAGATTACACGTGAGAACAAAGGAATTTCTATTTCTCAATCCCATTATATTGAGAAGATCTTAAATAAGTTTAACTTCAAGGATTGTTCTCCAATAGGTACTCCCATTGATCCTAATGTTAAGTTATTAAAAAATAATGGTGAGGCAGTCTCTCAAATGGAATACTCGAAAAGAATTGGATCACTTATGTATGCCATGATAAGTACTAGACCGGATATAGCATATGCTGTTGGGAAGCTTAGTAGATTTACTAGCAATCCTGGTACTCATCATTGGCAGGCTTTGGGTCGAGTATTCAAATACCTGAAAGGAACCATTGATTATAAGCTAACTTATATTGGGTTTCCTTCGGTTATTGAAGGTTATTGTGATGCAAGTTGGATAACCAATATGGAAGATCATTCTTCTACATCTGGTTGGGTGTTTCTTCTTGGGGGAGGTGCTATTAGTTGGGCTTCGAAGAAACAAACTTGCATAACAAAATCAACTATGGAAGCGGAGTTTGTTGCTTTAGATTTGGCTGGTAATGAGGCAGAATGGTTGAGGAATCTCCTCCATGATATTCCCTTGTGGCCAAAATCAATGTCTCCCATTTCTATCAGGTGTGATAGTCAAGCTACCTTGGCTAGGGCATATAGTCAAGTGTATAATGGAAAATCGCGACACTTAGGTGTGAGACACAGCATGGTTCGTGAGCTCATTATGCGAGGTGTCATATCGGTTGAGTGGATTGTAACTCATCGGAACTTGGCTGATCATTTAACCAAAGGGTTGAATAGAGATCTCGTGAAAGGATCAGCTGTGGGATTAGGTTTGAAGTCCATATGAAAACTCTCATGTTAAGATACCCAATTCCCACATAATATGACGTTATGTGCTGAATTCAATGTGGAAAGCTTGACATTTAGAGTTTGGAACACAAATTTATTATCCCAAGGTATGTGTTCAGTTCTGCTAGTGAAAGTAGGTTGAAGTGTATTGCTTCTTAATAGTTCTTTTGAAAAATTGCCTTGGCAGGTGCAAGACTAAAGGAACTACCTATATAAGTATGAGGTTTAGCTGCTTCAAGAAGCTTGGACTTGGCTTTGATGTACTTATGAAGGATAGGGACATAGGCTAGTAAAATAATGTGTCATGTAAGGTTTATGTATGTAAACTATTGTGTATATTATCTTCATGTATTCAATATGAATATTACAAGGTTCAATCTTTCGAGACACCTTGATATTCGAATATTTGGAATGTGTAATATACTAATGTGAAATTCAATCGTCTCGACATTTCATTTATGCAATAGTTTGGTTGTTTGCTATGAACTAGTTAGTAATTCTATGATTACACTAAAATGGGGGAGGTTTGTTGGTATTTTAGTGTAAAATGGATAAAGTTCGATATGCAAATATGAGTCGACGCATATTTGCATATCAACGAGACTAACGGGGTTCGGGGGCAGCGCCCCCGAAAGCGGGGTCCAAGGGGCGGCAGCCCCTGGCGGGGTCCAAGGGGCAGAGCCCCTGGCTGTTGATTAGAAAATTAATTTTCGTAATTAATGTATATTTTATTTATATAAAATATGTTGTAATTATCCCTTAAAAACCGTGGATAACTGCTTGAGCAGTTGATCGACAACTCCAAACCGCTTCCTATTTGTTTGGATCGGAATTCCATTCATACGTACGCTAATCATAATTGATTAGATTTTCTCTCTGCAAACATACATACAATCCTTGTAATCTTCTGATTTTATCCGATCGTGAAGTGGTATACACTCCATTTTATCGATCTGAAAGCGATAATCGCGACTTCAGATTCTATCAGTTTACACTTTTCTAACATTATAGGATCAAATTACAATAATGTTACAATAATGTATGTAATATTGTTATAGTTTGTGGTTTATTTTTAAATTTGGATTTGTGATCCAAGACCAAAGATTATATAAATCAAGGGTTTGTTTGTTTAAGAGCAAGTATGAAATTTGCTTTCGGGTGTTGATTTTATTGTATTTATAAACTAGTTTTTTATCCCCGTGTGTTACACGGGTTAAATCAAAAGTAAATTAATAAACTATATTATATACTAGGTTAGTAACCCGTGTATTACACGAGTTGAGTTTATAATATTAGACACATATAAAAAAACGGTTAAAATAATCAACTTTATTATGTTTAACAAATTGTTGATTGGTTTTCTTAAAATAATCAAATTATTGATTAAATTTTTCAAATTCACGTTAAGTTTGTCAATTTTTTTTAAAATGGAAATTTAGTTTTGATAAAATTGGTAATTATACTCAATTGATAATTTTAATAAATTGATACTTGAATGTGGTTATGAAATATGGCAATGCTGATGTGGACCACCTAGAAATGTGACATGTGACATCCATTTTAGTGCTTTATTAGGATTAAAGATTAAATTAAGTAATTAAATAATTGGTTATTAAATAATTTATAAGACAATAAATAAATAGTGTATATATATATATATATAAAATTAGAAGATCCGTTGTGAATGTTATTAAATAATTTAGAAGACAATAAATAAATAGTGGACATATATATCCAAAATTAGAAGATCCGTTTGTAAATGTCAATTGACTGGAAAAATTGTTGAGGATGAATGTGGTGGTGCCACGTGGCAAATTATGGTGTCAAAAACTTTTCTTTTATTAGATATATATAGAATAGAATATAGAATATATAGAATAGATAGATATAGATAGATAGATCTTGAACATCTAGTTTTTCGCTGGTTGTAATTTTGGGAATAAAATCTTGCTTTTCAAAAAAAAAAAAAGTACACTACAGCTTAGGTACTTTGTTCTTAGAACAATTTCTTGCTTTTGAGCTATTTTAGTTGTTTAATTTTACCTACCGAGGGTGTTTTGGTAATCTGATTTTCATTATCTAATGGCTGTTATTTTGTAGAGATTGGTGAATTTGTTGCTTTGCTTAGAGAGCCTTACGGAAGAATTAGGGTATGTTTGGGAGTGTTTATTTGACTGTAAAAACACTTTTAGGTAAAAGTGCTTATTCACTTATTACTTTTAAAAAATGAGATTTAAAAAAATTGTTTGGATTAGCTTTTATGGTGTGAAAAATAGGTTATTTGTGTAAATTGATCAAAAAGAACATTCTTTATATATTAATTAGGTAGGTCATGAGTTATTGTGGCCTTGTGGGCTAGTATGATAATATTGTTGTCTAAAAGCCAAATGAAATTTAAAAAGCCAAGATTTTGATGCTTTTAAAAATCTCATTTTTACTCTTTCTCCAAAAGTCATTTTAAAAAGTGTTTTTACACTATCCAAACAATATTTTTTGGTTATTGACTTCTAACGGTTATCCAAACATGATCTTAGTAGAGAGTTGTTTGGGGACCTTTAAACGACACATTCATGTGAAGAATTAAAAGTTTTAACTCATTTTCAAAGGCCTATATATGTCAGCTTCAAAATTAAAGTTGTTATTCAAATATCCACATCAGTTCATTATTAGTTTTGACAAAATCTTGTGATGATGTTGAGTGAACGTGCTAAACCGAAGGCATTATAAGTGGAAGATACCATTAAAGCCTCTGATGACATTAGAAAGGCAAGCATGATCTTTAAACAAAAATAGATAATCACTTAACTGAAACCAAGAGTAGGTAGATCCATTTTCACTTTTAAATAACACCTGAAAAACATATTTGTCTGGATTAAGTTTCATATGCTGATAAGTTTGATCTTTTACCGTAGTTGGCTGTTGGTGTTATTGTTGATACAAACACATTATATAGTTAAAGGTATGGTATTTCCCTCAGTTGAACTACCAATATCACAGCAGTAAACCACCACCCAATCTGTAATCTGCAATGGGTTCAGATTAGACCAATATGGATGTGTGATTTCAAAGTGACAAAAAGTAATATTAGTAGAAAGAGAGTATGCTTAACATATCATTAAAGGGCTTAGATTATAATGTCGGGTGCAAGAGACTTGAGTTCCCGTCTAGCCAAAATAAATCATTTATGGCTCAGATAGAAAAACAGATGTCGGATGTGAGAAACACTGGGTAACCGGGTGCAAGAGACTTGAGTTCCCGTCTAGCCAAATAAATAATTTATGGCTTAGATAGCAAAACAGATGTCGGATGTGAGAAACACTGGGTAACCCGCCTCACCAGAACATCCCCTGCCATAACATCGTAGCCATTTCTACAATTTACTTTTGTAGTGCGGAAAATCATCATTTGCCTATAAAACCAAAGAGCATATCATATAAGTCACCGGTCACGTGCATCGCATGGATGAGAGAACCAACCACACTTAAACATGTGTACTTAACAGTAAAAAAAAGGCCTCACAACATCAAAGCTGCAAGTTGTGTGTGTGTGTGTGTGTTTTTTTTTTTAACGAGCAAATTTGAATCACCGATGGAGGCATTACCCACCCACCTGATCATCTCCATTCTCCATCTGGAGAAAACTCACCATAGTTGAGAAACCCATACTCAATCTGGACCCCCATTTATTATTTTGTCACAGATGAACCTTGAACACAAGATCTCCTACTTTTAATGTCTTTTGGTAGTTGGTACTTCACCTTAGCCAATTAAACTAGGGATCATTGGTAAAGTTGAAAGTTGTTATATAAAAAATTTACTAATTTAGTTGTTTGATTTGCCTAATTTTTGGAAAGTACACCTAATTTGACAACTTAAAAATTGCTTCAAGACGAAGAAGAGCCTCCGGTCGAAGGTCCTCTTCCCGATGCAACTAAAGGTTAGTGAACTTGGTTAATTGATGAACTAGGTTAGCTTTTGTTTTAAGCATTTGCTCCATTACGTAATGAATCTGTTCACTTTTGCTATAACAGTCTCCTAACTTTTTATTAATTTTTTAAAAAAATTTTGATCATTAAAAGTTCATATTTCAAAGATACTACGAAATGGTACAAAAATAAAATAACTAAATAGGTTATAATTTCCACCTTTTCTATTAGCAATGCATATTTTCTTTCATATTTTAATATTAGTTATATGGTATGTAAATCCATGTTTGTATTGAAAGATTAGTTGGTTGGTGATGATCAGACTTTCGCAAAGAATTAAGCACTCATGACTTAAAATTTTAATTTGTTTAATCGTGTGTTTGAGTTGTTTGTAGAAGATGTTATACTTTCATTGTGAGTATGTATTAATACTTATGATTCCTATTTCCTAAGCAAATTTAGAATTTTTGCTCACTAAACATGTTTCTCATAGTGAATACTTAATTTTCTGGGAATATCATGCGGTAACACCCAAAATCATAAAAAATAAAACGTCATATAATATTAATATTTATATATCACAGTTCACTTCTCGGTATTCACTTCACAACCTATAACTATGTCAAACATACAAAATATACTCGAACAATTTCACAATCTAATTTCAACCTCTGGTTATTAATCCTCCACCGGTTATTAAAATATTTATATGTTGAAATCAGATTGTGAAATTGTTCGAGTATATCTTGTATGTTTGACATAGTTATAGGTTGTAAAGTGAATACCGAGAAGTGAATTGTGATAAACTTAATCTCAGAAGTTAATATTTATAGTGGTTTTAAATAGGGAAATTGGATTTTAATAATCCTAAGTTTCAACTATTGGCCGGCATTAATCCCATATAACGAAATGTTTGTCACTAAGCCCAACTTTTAAACTATTTTCCCTCATTGATCCCAAACTAACGAAACCCTAACGGTGTTAAGTTTTTGCTGACATGACGGTCCAGGTGGCAACAGGAGGGGCATTTGTTAAAAAAGAAAAGAGGAGGGGATGTTATATAACTTAAAAAAAAAACAGTTTAGAAATGAAAATAATAATAAAAAGAGAGGAGAGCCAGATCGAGAAGAAAAAAAAAGGAAAAAGAGAGGAGAGGCGGCGGCTCTCCAACCACCGCTCCCGTCGAACGCCGGCGACCAGCACTCCCTCCGGCGAACCCCAATCGGCAGCGGCTCGTGACGGTGAGGTCGATTCCAAGCTCCGATCTACCACCCATCGCTCTTTCTGGCTCGTTTCTCGTTTGCGAAGGGCGGCGACAACCTCGACTCCGGCATGTCTGGCGGCGGCAAGCCGAGTCTTAACCTCTGTCCTTCTTCCCTTTCGTTTTTGTGTGCCATTCCGGCAACCCTGTGGCGGAAACTATGGTAGTTTAGGGTTTCCGGCATCCCAGCGGTGGTTGATGTGGCAATGGGGAAAACGAAATAGTGGCAGTTGCTCCGCACGGTGGCGATTGCTCCGGAGGTGGTGTTTGCTCCGACGATAGGGAGTGGTGATGGTGGCTGATGAAGTCGCCGGTGGGTGGTGGCGGAGGTGAATGGAGGGCGGGTGGCGGGTGGCGGGTGGCGGGTGGGAGAAGAAAGGGCTTTTAGTTAGGGTTTTATTTATGTTACATACTTAACCCTCATCTTTTATAGTTTTCATAAATGATCCGTTATTAGTGCCACATCAGATTAAAATACCACCTAGACCGCCATGTCAGCAAAAACTTAACACCGTTAGGGTTTCGTTAGTTTGGGATCAATGAGGGAAAATAATTTGAAAGTTGGGATCAGTGACAAACATTTCGTTAAGTGGGATTAATGCCGGCCAATAGTTAAAACTTGAGATTATTAAAATCCAATTTCCCTTTTAAATATAACCGTTTAAAAAAATATAGCCGCTAAATGTAGGCTTATGTAGTTATTTAGTGAGGAAGTGATGTGGGATCTGAAGTCCGAAAATCACCTTCAGAAAAAATGCTATAAATGAGTGTTGAGCTTGAGCAGCTTACTAACTCAGCTGGGATGATGGTTTTGTTATGAATCTTCATTTATAGTTTATTTTTTTGTTATGAAATTGCCCCTATAGTTTATATCACTTTTCGGTTGTTATCTTTTTGTATTATTATCTGAAATATAAGCGGTATAACATAAGTTTTTGATCATTAGTACTTTTCTATTTTTTTTATAATAGCAATCTGCCTCTATAGTTACAACTAAATATTTGAATTTTATATAATATTTCAATAATATATATCTTAAGTATTTATAATTTTATGACATCGTCCGGTTCTAAAATCTGGTCCAATAGTGAATCGGTAAAACCACCAGTTCACTATATGGTCCGGTTTAGAAAGCATTGCACCAAGATATCTTCCAACACCCGTGAAGATACCAAACTAGCGTAGGGGTCGATCTCCTCAGCTTACCTTATGCGGATAACATTATGAACCTAAATAACACATTCTATCTCTTATGTAACAGGGCAACAATAGTTAGAAACAAGGTTCACCATATTCATATGGTCCCCACCGTACTCTACTATGGTTAGAAAAATTAGAAAAATCGTAAATCCGTAATCTAGCATGATTTTTTTGTGAAATTTTGAAAAATCGATTATTCCTTCACCATACTCATATGGTTCCCCACCGTATGAATAATGTTTTTTCAGTTTTCTTCACACTTTAATTTATTTTTAAAAGAGTCATGGTACTTGTATAAAGCATCATCTTTAATCATACACCTAACATTTAAGGTTTAAATCACAAATATAAGAATCGCCAAGACATTTTATACGTCAATGTTATTTCACACACAATCAACATGGAAGGTAATCATATAAATCATGTTGATTCTATCTATGTACTCATATTTCACATATGACAAATATGAAGATTTCACTAACCTCAATTGAAATAAGTTAGGATTACTCATCTTTGCGAGCTCCTAATCATTTTCACTACCATGTATATTAGGTTGTATGCCACATTTGTAGTCCATCGCATTGCTTTACAACTTTAGCCTATATAATCTTAACGCATTTTCACCATTGTCTGTATATAATCTTCTACGATAATTCAAACTCAAACACATTAGAAACACGTAAAGTAACATCATATATCATATATGAAATAATAAGGACAATACATCAAGACTACCTCATCGTACTAAAGGCATTAAAACACAAGTCGGGTTACTCACCTTGGCCTGTAGAAATTTGTATACTTCTTTACCAACTTGACTCGTTGACTTCCAAACTTTAGGTCTTTAGCATACCAAACTTGTTTGCAAGTTAACATATAATCATTAGTATATATACGGTACAACCCCTAGTAACCCAACTTTTGTTTCCCTCGATAACAACTTCATACATTTAACATGATTTAACATAATTCTATATGTTAACCATCCATTTACACATTTTTTTAAAAAAAATTCGTGCATCATTTGAAAGTGATTTAGACACTTAAGACATAAGTACTAAATGGAAATTAGCTAATCAAAACCAACATATGTTGTTCAACTCATAAGTGTATTCAAATAGTCATCTTATCCACTTTAATAAAACATCATTTTCGGTGCCGCACTTTCTGTGCAACACCTGTTCACGCCCTCTTTTCACCCTTATACAACCCAAATTAGTTTAACATGTTCGAAGATAACACGTAGAAGACTCACCAATTCCGACTAATCTAACATATTAAACAATTTGACCCCTCATATTAACAACATTTACAATTAACCC
Organism: Deinandra increscens subsp. villosa; assembly: GCA_039602395.1. Lineage (NCBI taxonomy): Eukaryota > Viridiplantae > Streptophyta > Magnoliopsida > Asterales > Asteraceae > Deinandra > Deinandra increscens. The sequence goes on along the minus strand of JBCNJP010000020.1, from coordinate 3,251,326 downwards.
CCCACTATTAACATGTATCAAAGAAAGCTTACCAAAACTTGTAGGTTTCTGCAATATAAGATGGATTCAGACTTGAGTCCATGAAATCGCGACCCTAGCCACATGATTTCTCCCCATAACTCGATTTCCAATTTCCATGGTGGTGATGTCCAATGCGTTGACCTCCCGTATATATGGATCCCCACTTTTTTTTTCTTTTCTAATTTACTATTTACCCCCATTTAAAACTAGTCATAAGGTGATGCAGGGAAGAACGCAATCAAATTGCTCAAGAACGATGATTATTCAAACACTCGGATAGAACTCAAAGTTCATGAACAAATATTCAATATTCAATAAAATCAACTTCCTTAATAATGAATTACAATGTTATTTAAATAGGAAAAGAGAAACTTAAGCAATAAGAAATAACTTAATTAAAATACTAAATAATTTAAGGGTTAGGATCAGGGGAAAACTTAATAAAAGTGAAAAAACCAAAAAACCTAATTAAGTGGGGGTATTTTAGACATTTTGCGCAATAAAACTCAATGAAATATTTCAGGGATGCCCAGCCCCCGTATTTCCGATTCAGATTCCGACGACTCAACAAATTTTTCCGGTGGCCTTGAACGAACTTCAAAACACCATATCTCGAGATATACCCAACAAAAATGGAATCTGAAACTTGCGTTGGATTCGTCTCAACGACCTCTATCAAACTAGCACCATTGTTGTAACGTTTCGTTGAGGTTAAAAAAAATTCCGGCGACTAGCTTAACGAAGAAGATGATCGGAAATTCACAAACTTAACAAAACTCGATGATTTTTTGCTCGTTGGATGCGTATTTGGATGCTGAAACTAAACAGACCAGTGAGAACCTCCAAATATCAACACAAATCTCTAATTTTTCATGGTCAAAACGTATGAACTTTGACCCGTAAAAGTCAAACGACGTGAATTAGCTCGATTAAGCCATTGATTTCGATCAAAAATGGTGTGGAATCACAGCCAAAAGCTCTGATGGTTCTCCAAATCTGTTTCAGATCATGCTCTGACATTTAAGCAACATTGTCGTAATGTTGCATCATGCAACAATGTCGTAATGTTGCAACATGCAACATTTATCGTAATGTTGCGCAACAATGTGAGAAAAAATTAACTGACATTTAAGCAACATTGTGGTAATGTTGCATCATGCAACAATGTCGTAATGTTGCATCATGCAACATTGTCGTAATAATACCTGACTGAACTTAAGCTTGTGTTCTTCATCGGCGAGCTAGAGAATGCTGCTGACCAAGGCTGACGGGGGGTGTGTAGAGTTGTTTGCTTGATTTGTGATTTTTTTTCAATTTTCCATTTATGCCCCTCTGTGTTTTTAATGAATATTAGATATATTTTCAATTTTAGTCCCTTAGCCTTAAGTTTTTTAGTTTTTACATAATGTTTGGTTTTGTGTGGAACCTAACCCTAATTTAAATAAAACTATTTAAAATAAAATTAGATAAAAATCTTTAACCCAATGAAGACGGGTCTAGATTTTCGGACGGGTTCGAGTCGGGTTCTTCTAGATCCGTATCATAAGATTTATCAAGCTTAGTCCTCCCATTAACCTTTTATTTCATTTTTAAATACTAGCATATTACCTTTCACACTAAGGAATCACCAAGTCAAATTAGGTTGTTAGGATAAAAATCTCACTAAGAAATCACCCCTCCTTTCTTCCAAAAACTTTATTAAAATACTATTTCAATAAAATAATCACTTCAAGAGGAAAAAGTCTCACTCCTTGCTTTTGATAGGGGATGTTTAAACCACCCATTATACGCCACTATTGATTTAACAGAAAAATCTAACTCGAGAAAAAAAAACCACTTATAAATTCGAAAAATAAATCTAACATGTAATATGAATGAAAACATCAATTCTTCTTGTTGTTATTTTAGTTTAAAGACAATAATGATATTTGAAACTAGGGATTAATGCTATGTGATAATCATCAATCTTGCTTGTAAACTTGAAATACGAATTTACCTAAAATACAATGAATTCTAAATCCTTGATAAAGATCGGTTTGTGTTTGTCCATAGCCAACAAATGGCAGTTGAGTCTCGTGGCGGGTCAGTTGAACTTTTGTCTACACTCGGTACAACTTCTCCTGCACAACCTACAACTTCACCTCTACTTCACCCCCTTTTCTTTGATTCTGACCCGCCCACACCTCACCCTCACCCTCACATACAAACACCATATTCACACACTTGATTTTGCTTCACAAAAAATACACAGAATCTTCTTCTTCTTCAATCTCACCATCCATGTCTGTTGATTTTGCGGATTACGAAACGTTGATCATTCCGGTGGAATCGGAATCGGAATCAGATAAGATTCAAACTCACGTCATGGATTCCGGTGGTTCTGAATCTGCGTTTATCGGCTCGTGGAGCTCGTCATCGTCGTCTTCGTTTCTGACGACCTCCTTTGGATCGGAACTTGATTCGAACGACGCAGATCTGGATGACGGCGGCGGCGACGGCGACGACGACGAGTTCATTGCTCAGTTAACTCGGCAGTTGGCTGATTACACGCTTGAAGAGAACGACGACGAAGACGACGGAGTAGGAGGCGGAGGAGGCGGAGGAGGAGGAGACGAAAATCAATCTTCGAAGCGCTCGAGCTTTCAGAAACGGAATTTCCAGGTTTTTAGGAAAACCTAAGTTGATTCTGTTTAACACTCTATGTTAAATGTTAATTAGTTAATTGAAATCTGTGGATTGAGAGGTGGTGCGTTTGTGTTAGGAACCGATTGGAAGTAAAAATCAGGAGCGGAATCGCCGGAGCTACGCGGATACAGTGAAGAAATCGATCGGCGGTTTGCAATCGGAGCAGAATTTCACCAGAATCGAACCGATACAGCCTCCGATTCAAGTACGAAAACTCATGATGTACCAAATCGGATCCAGAAATCCGGACGATTAAACTTGAACTCACTCGAGATCTGTTTTCTGTTTGTTCTGTAGCTTTATCAGGTGGAAAATCAGCCTCGAGTAGGGGGAGGGGGGCGAGGGAGAAAGGGGAAGAAGAGCGAGTCGACTCAGCAGATGAAAGGTCACCGTCACGAGCAGATGCATAGTAACAGAAGCTTCAGAGGTGGTAAGGAGTTTGTCAATGGCGGAAAGGGGTCGCCAATGGCGGTCGGGTCGGGTATGAGAGCCATTTTTCTCGGCGGGCCGGGTTCACGTAACGTGATGAGCGGGACCGGTGTTTTCCTGCCGCGTTCATCCACAGACGCAACCGATCACAGCCGCAAAAAGCCAGGTACTACGTCACTTTGAGATTTGGTTTTATTTATTAATTTAATTATTTTAATAATTAATATGCTAATTATATCCATTTAAATTTCAAATAAACTTACTTTCTTCGTCCCATGATATTTTTTATAGGCCCCTTTTTATATCTTATTTTAGGTACTAAATGGATATAATTAGTAGGATTTATTTATCTTAATTAATTGGCTTATTCTCTAAAGTTTACGAACTTAATTCTTATCTGTTTGATGAAATAATATGAACCTAAGCCTTGAAAAACAGAAGGTACTTGAATCTTGATATTTTAGCTGGGTGATTGAAAACTTTGTTTTTGTTTTGTATATGGTAAAATGAGAATATTATTGATAAGGGGGAGAGAGTTGTCCTTTGGATTCCTTTGACTTTTGAATCTATTTGTATATTCTGAAATATTCAAGATTCTTTTATGTGGCTCAAGATTCTTTTCTTATTTGCTTTGTTGCCACCCTGTTATGGTGGGCCAGTGGGCCACCCACGCACCCATTTCTTCACCAAGTAATTATTGGGCCTTTTATTATTGATTTATCGTCTAGTGTAATATTATTTTTCTAGAGTTAACTGCATGGTTTTTATAATTTGTTACTGTTTATAAGTTTAGAATTTTGAAAGTGTTTAATATTATTATTTTTTTTTGTAACAAGTTTAGAGTTCAAAACTCCTAAGATTTGAAAGAGTTCACGACTTAGTAAAAAGGGCTCATTTTAACTAGTGGCCTGTATAATTGCGGTTGGGGTTGGTTTTGGGTTTAAATCAAATTAAAAATGAAAACTTTGGTTTTTGTCTTTTGGATAATTGTTTGTTTTCAGAGTTCTCAGTTTTCGAATTTTGCTATATAACTGGTACTAAGTGAACGATGTAGTTCATGTTCAAAATTGATTTTGTAAACATTTTTTGTAAACATAAAAACCTATCAATAAAAGGCTCAACCGAGAAGGTGTTGGAAATGAATTTCAGAAATGACGTTATTGATTTATTAACTATTTTAAAAAAGTAAATAATTTAAAAAAATATTAGGATGAGATAAAGTTCTTTTTCATTTTAGCTTTTTGGAAATGGTCAAAACGTTATTTTTTTCGAATTTTAGCTTTTTAGAAATTGTTAAAAAGTTGTTTTCTAAAAGATAAAAGAAAATCTAACTTTTTTATTAGCTTTTAACTTTTTGAACCTACAATTACCAAACTACCTTTAGGAGAAACAAAACTCATTTTGATTAGCTTTTGGCTTTTTGGTCATGTTACATTAATAAGCTAAATTGAACACTTTTTTTTGGAAAATAAATTATTAAATTATAATTTTCTCATCACAAAAACTAATTCAAACATTTTTAAAAAAAACCTTTTTTTGAAATAATCAGAGGTCAATAAGCACTTTTAATAAAGAAAATATATTTGCACTTAAATAAGCAATCCCAAACACGCTTTGATTATAATACATGGACATTCAATAAGACAAGCAACAAAAACGTTTTATAGACGGGGAAAGAAAACAAAAGAGATTGTTAAAATGTGATGGAGAGTTGGTGTTATTTGGTTGTGTTGTCAAAATCAAGAAAAGGTGTATTTTCATGTAGCCAAGTAAAGCATTTGGGTAAATTAATATGTCAATTTCGAGTACCAATAACATGTTAAACAATCGTAGGTTGTTCGACTGTACTTGTTCCGACCAGAGTATTACAAGCATTGGAACAACACTTCAACAACATCGAGTCCCTTTCTCCCTCCTCCAAAAACTTCGCTAGCTCAGACTCATCACGGTATTATTATTATCATTATTATTATTATTATATTTGTTTAATAATAATATTATTAAGTTGATGTTTAATTATACATGTTAATGTTAATTACGTAATACGTACAGTTAGCAAGGAGAAGACGCAAACACAAGAGTCGGTATCAGTGGACCATGAAGACTCAAACCTCCCTCAAGATTGGATTTATTGATTGATGATAGTAAGTAAAAATGGATTGTTTCTCTCTAATAAAGTGAAGTGAAGTGAAGGGGTGGTGACTGGTGTGGTTAAAAAATAATATTAGAAAGTAATGGTATTGTGTCGGTTGCTTAGATTGGAGGGCTCACTTTTGTAAATAAAATATTGTTATGGGGTCTAGTAGTGGGAATAAATTACGTCTAAGGATGGGATGAAAATAAGTGAAGTCATTCAAACAAATAAATGTAATAAAATGAAATGTAAATAAATATATGTTTGTTGACAGCTGATTGTTTAGTTACTGGTGATAAAATATATTTTAGGTTTTTAACATGTTATACCTTTGGATTTAATTTGAAAATAAATATTTACATGAAAGTCGAATTCAAACGGTAACAAATTACGCCGTTAATCATTTTATGAAAACGAATAAAACTAACTAGCTGAAGATCAAATTGAATCTAAAAAATCTAGCTCGATTTTGGATAAGAATTTATTGAAACGTAGATTATCTTAATAGCGTCTTAATCATCAAGACCTTTTAGAACCTATTAACTCTAAAAAAGAGTCATTTGTTCTCCGACAACTAGAGCTCCGTCTCTAGCGACTAGGTTCCGTCTCCGGCGACTTTGTTATCCGCCTCCAACCTTACCTCTTAATGATTCAGTTTTTAGACATTTAAACCACTTCTTACATTTAAAATTCGGATCACAGATGATTAATGAGCTAGAAGCGTTCTATAAAAATACTAATAAAAACTAACCTAAAACACGAGTAAAACTCTGGAAAACCCTAAACTAGACCACAAACTACAGGCAAGTATACCTATTGATAGTGGTATAGCGTAATGAAAGTCTGGATATTGAACCCAAAGGACACTAGAACAGCCGAACTAGACTCGAGAAATGTCTAAAACAAAGTGGAAAATAATTTGATTGGTTTTAAAAACAGTTTGAAAGATATGAATAAAATGACAAGGTATACTTCTGGTATACTTCTCTCTCGAGAAGGAGGTTTCAACCTTACTGCCTACAATGACACTGACTGACTTGGTTGTCCATTCACTAGAAAATCACGAACATGATACTTGGTCCTTCTTAGCGGTGCGCCAATCTCTTGGAAAACCAAGAAACAATCGGTAGTCACACGATCTTCCGCAGAAGCTGGATACCTATCTATGGTGGCATTGTTAGCAAAGTCTTATAGCTAAGGTCTTGTTTGGTTCAGCTTATTTTTGGCTTAATCTAACCGAATAAGACATTTTTGTCATATAGTGTTGTTTGGTTCGAATGTCTGAATGGAAATTGTCTGACCGAAAAAGACATTTTTGTCTGTTTCATCATGCCCCAGATTTATTGCTGTATGAAAAAGACAATATCGTCTTTACCATACAACCTCTTATTCATTTGTTGCTGAACGAAAAAGACGAACCAAACAACCCCTAAGATGGCTTACATGTTCCAACTTGAGGAAGAATATTAGAAATGAGATATTTTATGTACCATTCTCTCTCTACCATCTCATATTCATTCCTTTATAGATTTCATATTTTTGTATTTATTCTCCTTTTTTGCATTGTATCTTTCAATCAAGAACTACGTTTATAGATTCTATATTTTTATATTTATTCTCCTTTATTGCATTGTATCTTTGAATCAAGAAGAACACAGAAAATTTTTGAGAGCTCATTCCATAGCTTTTATATTTTTTGTAGATCTTGATAATCAAATAGAGGTAAATTAAGAAACTATGCCCGAAAAATTAAACACCTAAAAAAAACAAATATTAATAATACATAATAATCACATATAGAATTAGATTTGTATAACCATTAGCCATTCAATTGATCACTAAAATTTTGCTTATATGAAATTCAACTTAATTTCAAACACCTCAAAATTCACAAAATCCATAGTCCGATCTCACAAAGCACCTGAAAGAAAACTAAAAGATTAGTAAATCTGAAAAAACCCCGCAACCTACCTATAAGCTCTTTGAGAACTGTTGATCAAAGAGAAAACAAAACATTGACGGACCAATGTTTTTTTTTTGAACAGCTAATTTTTTTTTTCCCCACATTTTCACCATACCAAGGTTTGAACCTTGGTCTTTCCCAAAGGAGCTTTGCCCTTTGGGGAAAGACCAATGTAAACATTGTGCAAGAAGCTACAGATCAATGTAAACATATGAGTAGCGTGTTGTTTTTCGCTTCTTTTGCACTTTTAGACCTAGATAACACTAAAAACTACAATGGAAACAATACGTTGTTTTATAAATAATTATTAAAAAAGTTACCAATTCCTGAGGGATATATGATATATAAACCTATATAATTTTATACATATCAATTACTCTATATTATCCAAATAGCTCACTTTTTTGCACCTAGAATTGCTTGGACAAACAAGTAAATTTCTGCTTTTCGTATTCATGTTGTGTTATTTTTTATGCCACTTGGGGCATTTCACCCCATTAAATAAAAGCTTAAACGAATTAGTATGTTGAGTTCTAAGCTAGACATTGTCATTGCATGTGGAAATCTTTTTGTTTTTCATGGATTTAGGTCTTTGTATTGTTATTTGTTTTAGTTATATCTTTAATTGATTTTAGTTTTCTTAATTTCATTGTTTGTTGCAGGTATCTAAAGCTTTTTGCCTCCTATATCTTGTTGGTTAATAAACTTTATGATTGCTGTTTTTTAGAAGATGCCATTTGTAACTTGTAAGCTTCTTTATAGGTTAGATTGATTGTTTTGAGAATTCTGGCTTCTTGTACATATGTTTACATTGATCTGTAGCTTTAACTGAATTCCTTTTGCTGTTATTTGTAATTATTCTCTTAAGGTTTTTGCTCCCATTTTGTTTTCTACTGGCATGTTCCTTTTAAGAAGAGGTCTTCATACAAGCAGTTTAAAAGAGGAACTTTTGAGGAATCCAGTAAGATTTTATTAATGCAAATACTATGTTCTGTAAAAACAAGATGTTGTAACTTAGCAATCTTTAGGATACTAAATAATTATAGTGTTGTTGGATTCAAAGTTTGTTTCTCCCCTTGATGGTTTTTTATTAATTTACTAGGTTAGAACCCGTGTATTACACGGGTATAATTGTTGGCAAATACTATTAGTGATTCAATTTAATATTCTTATTAATAGAATTATATATAAGGTTTCATACTGATACAATCAGAATCAAAGGAAGAGAAAAATAAAAGATACTTAAATAGTATAACTTGTAATATAATAAAAATCATAGAGTACATCATTATAACACCTGAAATATTTTTGTAAAATGTATTAAAAAATAATAATTAAGGATAACTTTTATAATGGTTAACATTTAATAAGTGTGGTGATTTATAGTGTATTATTAGTTGTTGTCTTTTATCATAAATTAAAAGTTAAATTTGATTTAATTAAACATAATATATAGCCGAGGGTCTGAAATTATTCAAACAAACTAAAAGGTTTAATCGGTTTATTGCATCAAAGCGTAGGGTCTAAAATGAAAATTTCATATGTCATAAATGAGATTCTGCATTTTGGTTACTCTCCTCCGTAACTCCATAGAAGCCTTAGGCCGAAGACGGTTTTAAACCATAACTGGCAATCATTATCCGGTAATATATGAACCCATGAATACGAATCATATGACACATTTGAAACAGAATTTTTCTGGTAAAAATCATTACACAGTCGAAACTGTAGTCTCAACATTGAAGAATGATGATGGAAGAATGAAAGAATGGACGAATCAAATTGCGGCTCTGGTGTGTTAGGGTTGAAACGGGTGTACGAATGAAGCAAATTGACTTGTATAGGTCGAGTCAACAAAAATGGTCATAGGAGGTTCCATGTGTATTTTATTACAAAACAAGCTTCCTTCCCACGTGTTGCTACGAGGTTAATTTTGATACATAAAACGGTTGCATTGTATAATGGTGCATAAAGAAAATTGAAATAAAAGAACGTGTAACGATCAAAACGCTTCAAATAAAACCTATGTTACATGATTGTACATAAGAAAATTTATGTGTAACTATTACACCATCAAAAACACCAAATCTTGTCTAAAGCTCAAACGACTCAATCACAAATAGAAAAAATTACGTTTCAATGTTAAAATTAGAAACTTGTGTTCAAAGTGTTGAACATCTGTCCTAAAAGTTAATTTACACAAACGTACTTGTTACACCACAAACTTATGTACTAAACTCGTCGCGTACGAATATTAAAAAAAACACATTGTTAAAATGGTAAAAATAAGCAAATGACATAATTGCAAATATAACAAATGACATAATTATAAGTATGGCAAAATGGTAATTGATCAACTGACCAAAATTGTTAATTGTATGATTTTGGAGGAAATTTTGATGTGAGAATGAACCTAGTGTTGACATGTGTCAACAATTATAATTATTTATTAGAGTAGGGAGATTATAGGTGTTGATAAATTATTTCGCTATACCCCACTTCTTATGTATTAAAAGTAATTGTTTATTTTTTGTTTGTTTTATGTCAGGAAACTTTCTTAGGGTTGGAATACATGATTCTTAGTTCCTAACATTCAACAACATAACTTACTAAAGTAATGATAATGGCGTTTTTTGTTTCTTTCTTTTGCTATTTCTGTTGTTGCAGGTAATTTTGGTTTCTTCTATGAAGTGAGTTTGCACTTTGAATTGTATGCAGGGCGGACCTAGGGGGGTTCAAGGGGTGGCACGTGCCACCCCTTAAACTTGTACGGGCAGTGGAAAAAATTAGGATTTTTTTGGATTTTTTAGATTTTATCACCTTGTGCTACCCCTAAAAATTTTTTTTATGTGTTTCTAGTTCCGCCCCTGATTGTATGTATGTTGCTAATTTGTTGCATATTCTTAAGGTGTATTGTTGTTTACTTTATGGTTTTGTTCTTCTTCATTAATATTTTTTTATATCTTTGCTTACAGTCTGGATTTTATGCACAAGAACATATTTTAACCTTTGGATAGGCGTATGAGATGTTGCTGTTTAGGACTGTTTTAGGGTATAATCTCATTTGAAACTTTAGATGATCATGTTACTCAAGCATTGGAACTGATTAAACTTATTAGTAAGAGCATTGTAACTGATTAAACTTATTGTGTTCAAAATGTTGAACATCTGTCCTAAAAGTCTTTTTGATTTTTTTAAACATTGAAATAAAAATACAACTATTATTATTAAACAAATAAATAAGTCATGAAATTTAAATAAATAGTGCATAAATCTTTAAAAAAAAAAACTACATTCATATAAAATAAAGATTGCGTTAAAATTAAAAACAATAATTTAGTAGAATAAAAACAACTAAAAGAAACCAACAAACTATTTATTTCTTAATTTCTCCATGATTTCGTCCTTCACTTTTTCGACCATAGCCCGTCGCTCTTCGGACAAACCCGATGTATCCAAGCAAAGCACGCAAAGCTCATTTAGACGGGTTTTTTTCTTCTCGCAACTTCGTCCTCTTTAAAAATATATAGAAGTGGTAGAAGTGTAGAAGATAAGTGTAAAAATGATGTATATATAGGAGGAAAATGGAAAAAGAATTAATTTTTTCTACCCAATTTGACCTCAAACAGTCAAAAAAAAATAATAATTTAGCCGTTGCACATTGAAATTCCTCCTCATCACGCGCATGAAAGCGTTGTCGCGCTAGAGGGGCAGTGTCCGCGTCTAGATGGCACCGTGAAGAGGCCACCACGCGGTATATACTGCATACTCTAATTGATAAAACTTATTAGTAGTCATTTTGGGTTTTTGACGGTGAGGAGTATTTGGAGGCTTGAGTTAACACGTTGAAAATAGAATCTTGATTTATATTGGTTTAAATCATCTTTAATTATATAACTTATGTTGGATTGATTAAAACAGCATTATTTTAATGGTTGATATGCCCACTAGGTGTAGGTGTTTGATAAAATATATAAATCAAGAAACAGGGAAGTTCAATTAATTAATGCCAATGTTTGATGAAATGTGTAGATGAAGAAACTGTGAAGTTTTGACAAACTAAACACGAATACCAGAGAAGAAACTCGGAAACAACGGATACAGAAAAAACGAACAAAATTCAACAATCGATCTGGAAAAATACATCAGAAAGAAGATGATACAACAACCTACAAGATCATCGCTATGATGATCTTGACCTACACAGGAAGAGAAACGAGTCTGATTGACTTTCACTACCAAACCCTAGCAGAAAACTAAACGATGAGTTTGAGAGTGAACGGCGAATGTGAATGACTCGAATACCTCTAACCCTAGCACCTTAGCACCTTTAAATACTCCATCCAGCAACCGGTTAACACCCGGGTCTTGACCCGAACATACACAGCAAGCCCACTAGCCAAGCCCACTTCTTGAAAAGCACCACTTGAAACCAACAGCTCGGCCCAATTCACATGTAACACAAAAGAAACAAAACACACTTAGAAATTATATAAGATGTTTGAATTAAAATACAAAATGTAAAATATGACATTTTAACATCCCCCCTTAATTCAAACAGCAAATGCATCAAACATATTGAGTTTTTTGCACAAAAACTGATGCTGTGAAACCAGTAACCCTTTTGTAAAAATATCTGCAATTTGATCTGCAGACTTGACTTCAACAATTTTAATTAACCCTGCTAAAACCTTTTCCCTTAAAAAGAAAAGATCCAATTCGAAATGTTTAGTACGATCATGGAACACAGGGTTACCAGTGATAGACACAGCTGCACTATTATCACAATAAACAGTAACAGGTAAATCAACACTGACTTTGAGCTCTTGAAAAATATTTTTTATCCACATAAGCTCACACACAGCTGAATTCATGGCACGGTATTCAGCCTCTGCTGAAGACCTTGAAACAACACTTTGTTTCTTGGACTTCCATGACAACAAAGAACTACCAAAGAAGACACAATACCCTGTTACAGATCTCCTTGTACCCAGACATTTTCCCCAATCAGAATCAGAGAACACACTTAAGATACACTTATTTTGTTTATTAAACAGAATTCCCTTCCCGGGAGCAGACTTTAAGTATCTCAACAGTCTGAGAGCAATATTTAAGTGTGATTTATATGGCTTATGCATGAATTGACTCAAGAAGTGCACTGTATATGAAATGTCAGGACGAGTATGAGACAAATAAATGAGCTTCCCAATTAATTTTTGAAACTCAGTTACATTTTCAAGTTTAGACTCATTCTTTTTACACATAGCATTTACAATTGAACTTTGTTCAATAGGAACACCAACAGGCTTTGCACCTGTTAACCCAAACTCACTTAATAACTCAATACAATACTTCCTTTGAGACAAACATAACCAATTTTCAGTTCTTATAACTTCAAACCCAAGAAAGTATTTTAACTCTCCTAAATCTTTAATCCTAAACTTAGCTTGAAGATCAAGTTTGACTTGCTTTATACTTTCAAGACTATTCCCAGTTATTATAATATCATCAACATATACAAGCAACATAGTAACATTTTCTATCTCATGTTTAAAAAACAAAGAGTAATCACTTCTACTTTGTTTAAAACCAAATTCAGTCAAAGCACTAACAAGCTTCTCATTCCACATACGGGGGGCCTGTTTTAACCCATACAAAGACTTGTTTAGCTTGCATACTTTAGTTTCAGACTCAGAAAAAAAACCATCAGGTAAACACATGTAAACTTCTTCATTCAAATTCCCATATAGAAATGCATTATTAATATCTAGCTGGAACAAAGGCCAACTATTAACAACAGCAAGATTTAATACACATCTTATAGTCACAAGTTTAACAACAGGAGAAAATGTTTCTTCAAAATCCACACCTTCTTTCTGACTATACCCTTTTGCCACAAGCCTAGCTTTATACCTATCTATCTCACCAGTTGACTTATACTTAATCTTATATACCCATTTGCAGCCAATTGGCTTTCTACCTTTAGGTAAATCTACAAGAGACCAAGTATTGTTTCTGTTTAGTGCCTCCATCTCTTCGTTCATGGCAAGAACCCAATTCTGATCAGTTTTTGCCTCAAAATAAGATTTAGGTTCCATACTTTTATTTAAAGATGAAATAAAGCAAAAATTTTCTTTGGACAACCGGGAATAATTCACCACCCTTTCTAGGCCATAGACACTCCCCCCTACCACAAAATCTTTAAGATTTGGAGGTAGTCTTGAGGGCCTAGATGAAGGAGGACGACGAATAATTCCAGGACCCTCAGAGGAGGGATGTAAATCATCCACAGTCTCAACAGGTGCAGGATTAAGAGTGGTGTCACTAGACTCAGGCTCATCCGAAGACAAGTCACCGGCCTGTGTATCACTCATACCTGGACCCGGAGAACTAGAGTCACTTGGGACCTCCCCTTCATCATCGGGATTTCCATTTGAGAGGTTTGGACAAAAAAGATCAGTTGAACTATCAAAAAACGTAAACCAGTCATCAGAAATAGGTAACACAGAAGTTTCAGGTGGAGAAACGGGTTTAAAAGGAAACACACTTTCATAAAACTTAACATCTCGTGAAAAAAACACACCCTTCTTATCCAAATTCCACAACTTGTATCCCTTTTTCTCGTTAGAATACCCAATAAACACACATTTATCAGCTTGACTGGAAAACTTATCAGAATTATTTAAAACAGTAGAAAAACATAGGCACCCAAAAACTCTCAAATGGTATAGAGGAGGTTTTTTACTAAACATGACTTCGAAAGGGGACTTGCCATTCAGAACAGACGAAGGTAACCTGTTAATTAGATAGGTTGCAGTTAATACACATTCAGGCCAGTATCTTAACGGTAAGCCAGACTGAAACAACAAAGTCCTAGCAACATTCAGCAGATGTCGGTGCTTCCTCTCAACAATGCCATTTTGTTGAGGGGTATGCACACATGAGGTCTGATGTATAACACCATTTTGATTTAAAAACCTCTCCATTTTCTGATTTACAAACTCAGTTCCATTATCACTACGGAACATTTTTATATTTTTACCAAACTGTGTCTTAACCAAATTATAAAAACTTTCCACACAGTTACCAACTTCCCCTTTGTCTTTTAACAAATAAACCCAAACAGCCCTGCTGTAGTCATCAACTATAGTTAAAAAATATTTAAAACCTTCAACACTAGTGACCCGGTAGGGACCCCAAACATCAAGATGTACCAGATCACCTACAGACACAGATTTATGATTGCTCAAAGGGAAAGGTTCTCTGTGTTGTTTTGATTTGTGACACACTTCACACAAAGAGGTTGACTCAAAATTGTTTAACCTTAACTCAGTTTTAAGAATTTTAATGACCTGATCTGCTGGATGCCCTAGTCTAACATGCCAAAGATCAGACAAAGACCCAGAATTAAAGCACACCTTAGCACAGAAAGGCACATCGCCATACAAGTACAAACCATCCACCTGTTTACCAGTCACCACTATCTGGTTGGTGGACAAATCCTGAAGATAGCATTTGTGCTCATCAAATACAGATCTAAGTTTGTTGTCTCTGGCTAACTTATGAACAGAGATGAGATTAACAAAATAGTCTGGGACAACAAACACATCTTGTAAGATTACACTTTCAGAAAGTTTTAAATTCCCAATCTGTGTTACAGTTGCAAAAGTACCATTAGGATGTTTAATTTTTATACCAAATTCTGAAACATTTACTGAATTCAAAAGTCCTTTGTTTGAAATCACCATATGTTGGTTTGCCCCAGAATCAATTACCCATCCTGCTCTATCAGTGCCAGAAGCAAAAGAGTAAACACAATTATTTATCAGATTACAACTACCTCCTACATGACTGTTTTGTGACACACCAGATCCAGAAGATTTTTCATCAAGCAGTTTTAGGAGTCTAGCAACTTGTTCAGAACTTAAACCACTAGTGGTAGAAGAACCAGAGAGACCTGTGTTGGACAAATTCTCAGCCAAGGAGTTATTTGACCCTCCTTGTCTGAATCCAGAACCACCAGTCCTATTCCCCCTCTGTTTATAACCAGGAGGGTATCCAATCAACTCATAGCATTTATCAACCAGATGACCAATCTTGTTACAATTAGTACACTTAAGATTAGTATTAGGACCCCTATTGGGTCTTCTAGTGGTTTCCGAAAAAGGACCAGTTCTTGACACAAAACCAACAGCCTGCCCCTTAGAACCATTGTTGCCAACCCTGTGAGATTCTTCCCGTGAAATAGTGGAAAAAGCAGTTTTAAGAGAGGGAAGAGGATCACGGGTTAGCAAATTAGTTCTAACAGGTATATACACATCATCCAGACCCATCAGAAACTGCATCAGCTTGATTGAAGAACTAAATTCATTATATTTCTTAGAAGCATCACAAGAACAAGAAGGCAGTTTAACCATGTTATCAAATTGTTTCCACATTGTGTTTAGCCTATTAAAGTACTCAGACACAGATGAGCCACTCTGAGTAGCAGAGTTAATTTTTTGATACAAATTAAAAATAACAGACCCATCAATCTTGTCATAAGTTTCCTTGAGATCATCCCAAACTTCTGAGGCAAGTTTAGAATACACTTGCCCCACATACAACTCTTCACAAACAGAATTCAGAATCCAAGACAACACAACAGAGTTACATCTCTCCCACTGATTAGCCAACACTACATCATCAGTTGGTTTTACACAGGTGCCATCAAGAAAACCAGTTTTATTTTTCACTTTTAAAGCCAACTCAAGGGCACTAGTCCAAACAGTATAGTTTTCTGTCCCTTTAAGTTTGAAACTAATCAGTGTGAGAGTGCTAGAATCACTAGCATGAAGATACAGGGGATCACTAGCCTCAATCTTGCTAACAAGTGTAGCAGAAGATGAGACATCCCCAGTACCATCAGCCATCCTAATGATCTTCACTTTTCAAGAACCAATAACAGATTCACAACAACAGCAGACAGAATAGAACACAATCAACAAGATAACAAACCACTTAACAAGAACACCAAACAAAGACAGGTATTCAAACACAAAAATATACATCAACACAAAACAGGTAAGAAGGAGCGATCTCACCCTGAGCGCCTGAGTTGAATGACCTTCACTTAGGGTCAAACAAACTCAGGCAGACGGAACCAGCAGCGACTGAACAGCACCTCCAAGCCTCCCCAACCTTCACTTAGGGTTGGGGTCTCGAAATCCAGCCCTCGCTTCAACAAGACAGCTCCAGTAACTGAATCGCACACCAAAGACCTCTCTGAACGAGATCTGAAACACCGATCCACGAGTTCCCAAACCAGAAACCCTAGATCTAATGAGTGACAAACAACGGAAAATCACCAGAATCAAAAACAGAGTTGATCGTGATGATCAACAGAACGCAAACCCCCAAATCACAGAAAACTAGGGTTTGACGAAACACAAAAACAGATAAATCTAGAACTCAACGAAGATCTCACAGCAAGAACAATCGAGAGATTAGATCGGAACCAACTACGGCTCTGATACCATGTGAAGTTTTGACAAACTAAACACGAATACCAGAGAAGAAACTCGGAAACAACGGATACAGAAAAAACGAACAAAATTCAACAATCGATCTGGAAAAATACATCAGAAAGAAGATGATACAACAACCTACAAGATCATCGCTATGATGATCTTGACCTACACAGGAAGAGAAACGAGTCTGATTGACTTACACTACCAAACCCTAGCAGAAAACTAAACGATGAGTTTGAGAGTGAACGGCGAATGTGAATGACTCGAATACCTCTAACCCTAGCACCTTAGCACCTTTAAATACTCCATCCAGCAACCGGTTAACACCCGGGTCTTGACCCGAACATACACAGCAAGCCCACTAGCCAAGCCCACTTCTTGAAAAGCACCACTTGAAACCAACAGCTCGACCCAATTCACATGTAACACAAAAGAAACAAAACACACTTAGAAATTATATAAGATGTTTGAATTAAAATACAAAATGTAAAATATGACATTTTAACAGAAACGCAATTGAATTTATTAATGCCCAATGTTGCAAAAGACGCTAGGCGGTACCTAGGCGGTCGACTAGGGAATTAGGATTAATCGGCCTAGGCGGGGATTAATCGGGGATTAATCGGTCCTAGTAAATTACAAAGATTTATAAATTTTCTAGAGATTATATATTGTAATATGTCAAAATACTAAAAACACTTCAAAAACTAGTAGTAATAAAGACTTCTAATATAAATATATAAGTGAAAAAAAGAAATTAAATTTTTTTTTTAATTTAACCCGCCTAAAACCCGCCTAAATCCCGCCTAGAACCCGCCTAGCCGCCTAGCGCCTAGCCGACTTTGACCGACTTCGACCGACTTTGACCGATTTTGACCGATTTTGACCCAGGGCGCCTAGACAGCCCGTCTAGCCAAAAAGCACTACGGACGATGCCCGCATAGCGCCTAGGCGCCGATTAATCGGCCGCCTAGGCCGCTTTTTACAACCCTGTTAATGCCAATGACATATTGGACTCCTATTAGTTGTAGGTGTTTGAGTTAACTACTATGAATTGGTATTGTTTTGTGTGTGTTGACGATAGTATGCTAATTTGTAATAAGTTATCTATGGGTTGATTTCGGGTAGTCAATGGATTTGTGGAAGGATTCATGTTGTAGTCAATCCTACGGATAAAGGTGAGTGATTCAGTACATAGGTTGAGTTTGAAGGGCATGAGGTATACTATATGTGGTGTTAAATGTTAACACGTGTTATATTATCGCTAACTAGACTTTAACTCTACACAACATAAATGGGGTATTTTTCATGTGATATGATGTCGTGTGGTGTGCTGAGGTGTAAAGATGTGAGTGGATGATTTTTTGAAAGTTTTTGGTTTTTAGTGGGTTTGGCGGCGTGAAGAATATGGCGCTGTTGGTTTGGCGCAAGCATTTGGCGAAGGATGGTGCATGTGTGGGGTGGGCTTGGCGCTGCCATCTACTGCCATATAGGCTTTAACACCGTTTAGTGGGATGTATACCCCTTGCCCTAAATGGAGTCCGATAAGTATTTGATCATATTGTCTTATTTTCTTATTTCTGGTTCTCTAATAGAAATAGGAATTTTAATATATCTTGGACTGAGTGGTTAACTAACCATCTTCTATTTATGTAATTTTGCTGCTTTTTGGCTTCCTTGCCATTTGTTTTTTATAAAATTTTGTCGTTCCGAAAAAAAGTATTGTGGTTACTTGCTTTGGATTTGATTTATGTCCTTCGGTGATTTTTACTTCAAATATATGAGTTTTCTACTAAAATCATGTAGTTTAAGACTTATTTACTAAATAGGTGCAGTTGAAAATTTATTTACCAAAATATGTATTTTTTTTTATTAGTTTCTCTCTCCTAATATCATTGGATAACTTTCATTTTTTAATTTACTAATAGTTATTAAATTAAAAAAACACATAAAAATTACTTCTAAAAAAATTTAAAAAATATTTATAAATAACTTTTTTCCGAATTAATCAAAAGCTAAAGAAGCCATGAATAAAAAACCAAAAAAATAAACAAAATTATAATATATCATATATGACTTAATAATTGTTTTTTCATAATATTAGAAATATTTTCTTTTAACTTTAATATAAAAAGCAGTTATAAAATATACATTTCATATATTGGCTTTATTTACATGTTTAAACAAACACTCGTTTGCGTTTAAAAAAAAAATCTTTTAAAATAAAAAATAGGAAAATTGGAATTAAATAATCCAAGTTATTGGGTATTGGCGGATAATAATCCGAGTTCCAATATTGGCCTACAATAATCCCAATTATTTGGGTCTTGGAATTCATTGGGCCGCCGTTAATTTTTCATTAACTCCGTTAGTTGTGTGCTGACGTGGCACATGCCACGTCAGCAAGTATGATGACACATCACCTGCCACATCAGCAAAATGATGCCACATCACCTGCCACGTCAGCAAGTACTAGCGGAGTTAGTGAAAAATTAACGGCGGCCCAATGAATTCCAAGACCCAAATAATTGGGATTATTGTAGGCCAATATTGAAACTCGGATTATTATCCGCCAATACCCAATAACTTGGATTATTTAATTCCAATTTTCCTAAAAAATAATATAAATGTAGAAATCGTACTTTATCTCTTTCTAACCCATCCATTCTTAGAACTTGTTTACTACACATAAAATTATTTACGACTAATTTGATATATTTAAATTTAAAAATTTATATACAACCTTAAAACCTATTTTATTATGTCAACCAGAATAGATAAAAACGAGTTACACCGGTCATGTTTGAATCACATAATTTAACTATGTTCATGTAAAACTATTTTTAATATAAAAAGTATAAACATTTGTAAATTAAAAAAAAAAACCATTTATAAATATGTTCCAATCGTTTAACTGAGTTCAATTAAAATTATTTCAATCGTTTATAAACCAGATTAGTTTTACTGTGTTCATGTCAACAGGAAGTTTTGGTTAATTAGGAAAAAAAACTTTTTTAATTTTTTTTTCAAATTCAACTTTTTATTCAGTGTTATGTGTGTTTAATTTCTTAAAAGTAATTTTTTTTTGAACGGCAAATTTGGATTACTGACGGGGATATTACACCACTCACCCGATCATCTCCAATCCCCATCAGGAGGAAACTCACCACTCGTGAGAAAACCCCCTGGCCCAACTTGTAACCCCCATTTTTATTATTTTTGTTACAAGTGGGACTTGAACCCAAGACCTCCACTTAAGGGGTCATACACCTTTGCCACTTAAGGGGTCATACACCTTAAAAGTAATTTTTATATGTGTTTTTAGTTCAATAACTATTTGTAAATAGAAAAATTAAAGTTATCTATAATCTAATGATATTAGGAGAGAGAAACTAATAAAAACACACTTATTTTGATAAATAAGTTTTCAACTACACTTATTTGGTAAATAAATTTTAAAATAACACCCTTTTGAAAATAAACTCCAAATATAGTTATCAAGTTGGATGTTTACATATGAAAAAATGTGATATGTTATGGCATAAGAATCAAAAGTGTTAGGGCTGTTTGGTTGAATCTGTCTAATTAGGTGCTGGATGATTAAGTGTCTGGATGAATAAGTGTCTGGATGAATAGGAGATTCTGAACCAGTAAGTGATAGGACCTATTTGGTTGGATCTCTGAATGAGATATCTGATTCTAATTTTTTTTTTCATTTAACTTGTCACATATTGGTGTGAGAACAAAAAATTGGTTGGTTTATATATGTAAACATTTATCACATATTAAGTTCTAATGTTAAGTTTTTACTACGGCATCTACCTGCGCACAGGGGGGGTGCAGATTTGGTTGAAATCCCTCGAGAAAAATGCAATGCCAGCGCGACCTGCGGACACGAATGCAGCTCCGAAAAAACGAGTCTCGTGCAAGCAAGTTTTTGTTAACTGGGCTGGGTTTTTTTTTTCGCAACAACCCCCAGCAGCGGGTTTTTTCTCGTCGCGCAGCAGCCCTCGACAGTCGATCGACCCAGCAGTAGTGCGCCATGCCCTCCAGACGTTCGTTCTGGTTCATTCAGCCGGTTTCAACCCCTTTGATCGGCGAGACAAAAATCCCTTTTCCGGTCAGACGTTTTCGACGAACCAAACACCTCTGAACCAGCATTCGCCTGGATCAGTCAGATCCAGGTTCAGATCAACCAAACAACCCCTTAGTAAAGTATCAAACAATATTAATATTTAGGACCAAGAAAATACTTTTTTAAACCTAGAAATAATCATTCTTATTTTGTTTACAAACAAGAGTATCCGATGAGTTTACTCAACATTTATAAAGTGTTAGATTGTCAAAAGAGTGTGTGTACGTTTCAACTAAGATGAGTTGTCAAAGACTTTAGAGTAAATTACACCGAAGGTCCTTTATGTTTTGTCTATATATCGGATTAGGTCCTTTAGGTAAAGTAGTTACACTAAACATCCTTTATGTTTTATATTTGTTTCATAAAAGGTCCTTTATCACTAACGGGGTTAAAAAACATCGTTAAGCTAAGGGTAGTTTTGTCATTTTACAAAATATTTTCATAAAAACCGTAAAATCAAAAAATCCCATTTAAAAAAAAGCAAATTGTTCAGAGCTACCGTAGTGATCACATGATATCCTCCATTGAAAAATTGCACCAACACCATTGCCATGTGTGCCATCCATGCTTCTCCGGCAATAACGCCTCCGTCACCGCCACCACCACCACCTGATGACATCATTACCTAACCACCCGATGATACACTCATACGAAACGAGAAATACATCAGTGTGCAAGAAATCGGTATGTAGAGATTTTGTGGCAACTTTGCTTGAATCAACCTTTCTTGAACAACCTTTAGATGCAACAAAATCATTTTCAAAACCATGATTTGTAAATAGTAAAAAAGAATATACGATTGTACATTAGAGGATGTATCAATATCAAAAATGAAGGTAAACCTTGAGAGGTGGAGGAATGTGAAAGGCAGAGCAGATACATATGCAAATTTCGTCTAAAACAAGACTAGTCGCGGCACCGTAAGTAAGCGGCATTGTTGATGGTGGCGAGGGCCGCCACCAACACCGGCGGTTTGGCTAGCCAATTCTTCAAATTGGTCTCCATTTTTTGTAGTTATACAACAATTCTGTTACTTTGTTCCCTATAAAGGCTACTAAAACCCCTTTCTTTGCTATAATGTTAAAGTTATGTCCATAAATCATGATAAACGGTCTTAGCAACCATCTCAAAATTAGAATTAGTTTCAAAAACACTAAAAACAGAGCATCCCAAATCAAGTTTTTGCTATAATGTTAAAGTTATGTCCATAAATCATGATAAACAGAGCATCCCAAATCAAGTTTTTGTTTCCGAAAAAAGAACAAGCATTTTAAATAAAAATTAGTTTCGGAGATAATACGAACAGAGCATCCCAATAAAAGTTGATCTGCTTTGAAAACCGGCTTAAATTATTGGGAGGATTGTGTGTTGAGAACTCATCTTCAGATTGAATAGATAAGGATGAAGTTGTCTGAAAATGAGAAACAATGTGAATTTTGGAGTTTTCCGTCTTTTTTCGACGGCTGTTTCACCTTTGGAGAAGAACGATTGTAGGAAGGGCTTGAAGGAATGACTGCTCTTTTTCTCCTTTTAGAGCCCTAATGCTGGAAGCGGAACGAAGAATTATCTAGTTCTTTAAAAAGGGATTTTTCATTTTTAAGGTTTTTATTAAAAGATTTTATAAAATGACAAAATTACTCCTAACTTAACAATATTTTTTAACCCCGTTAGTGATAAAGGACCTTCTATGAAACAAATATAAAACATAAAGGATGTTTAGTGTAACTACTTTACCTAAAGGACCTAATCCGAAATATAGACAAAACATAAAGGACCTTCAGTATAATTTACTCAAGACTTTATCCTCAAACCGGCCAGAATGTCGTATTCTTCAAACGATCATTAAAGCGAAACCCCAAACTGAATGAGGTGGTTTTGATCTAGTTTATATATTTGGATCGATTAAAGTTTACTTAATACGAAGAAATATCAAAGTTGTAAAACACCTTTTTCACTATAATTTGTTAGGATTTGAGAGAAAAACTTACGGAAAATGTATTTTTCATCAAGTATGGAAAAAAAAAATTCACCATCTTTAGATGGAAATAAAATGTATTTAACTGCGGTTAATGCATCTGTATTTTCAGGGTTTATATAGTATGTTGTGAGGGTTTTACAATGCACCAAACCACGCCCAATACCGAGCTCGTATGAATGAGAAATCAAGGCTCAAAGTTGAGGCTTCGTAGCAGTGAAACCTGTGAAAAGAGCAGAAAAATGCCAAGTAGAAGAGGACTTATCTCACATTAGTTGGGGGATGAATCCTTAAGTGGTTTATAAGGAATGAACCTTACCAACTATTGTTTGCTGAGTAGGAGACATACCTTGGACCTTAAGTGGTACAAAGCACCCTTAACTCGCTCTCGCGTGGGCGTATGGGCACAATATGACACTTTGATGTCGCACTTTGAACTTCAACCGGAAGTTGGTCTGGTTCAAGTTCAGCCGGATGGTCGGAAAGGACGTTCAAGCGGTGCATGAGTTCAGCCGGAAATTATTCCGGTTGAAGTTCAAGCGGAAAAGGTTCAGCTGGAATACTAGTCTGTGTGGTTCAGCCGGAACCCAGTTCAAGCGGAACCTTGGGTTCAGTCGGATGCGCGAGTTCAGCCAGAAACAGCTAAGAAAACGCGTTTTGAGCAATTGAGGCAATTCTGCGTCAATTAAAGATCAATTTGCATTTAAGACGTTTAATGCAAAGTTTTCCTCAAACTCTCTCTCTCTCTCAAAGATCTTCATCTTTGTTCTTGGCTCTTCAAGTCTTCAAGGTAGTGGGCGGCTAATATTTAGCTTATGGTATGCCTTTGACATTGAGAATCTTGTTATTCTTGTTGAAGAGTTAAACTTCAATAGGAAAAAAATAGTGTTTATAAGGTTATTCGCACAACTTGTTGGGTAATTTGGAAGAGCAAAAATTGAGAGGATTTTTTAGAAGATGAAGTTGTTCCTTCTGGCTTTGTTTAACGATATTAGATGCTTAAGTTTTCTTTGAATTAAAAACTCAGGAAAATTATGGGATTTGAACCAGGATAAGAGGGGTAGCTTTTGATATGTAAGTTTTGTTGTTTGTTGTTTCCTTTGACTCCCTCCTAGCTCCTTGCTTGGTTGGGGGTTCTTATTGAAAGTGTCGTTCAAAAAAATTATTTATAAATATAAAAGATAAATGTAATCATTACCTTATTATTGAGCCTTCTTTTAACTTAAGTTGGTTTATTAATTCATACTTTCCTTTTATCCCCTCTAAAAATAATAACCGTTTGAATCAAATTAATGACCTCTAGACTATCACAAGCCTAATTCCTCGTTTTATCTTGACTTACTTTCGGGTTCTTAGGTGATTTGGCATGTAGTGAAAACGACAACACTTCACCATCACTGATTTGAGCATTATACGTTTTCAAGTGGGATGAACCATTGCGACACAACACCTCTTTTCTCTTTCTTTCATCTCTCTCATATCTTTTTTAGTTTTAGTATTTGCAAAGTGATAATGTAACACTGAAATAGCAGGAAAAGTAAGTAGTTGCAAAGTGAGGATCTCCACTACGATTATAGCCTTATCACAAGTCACAACTATTTCCTCGGACAACATAATTAACAATGGTTATTTGATATCTTAAATCCCTTAAATCGAATGAACTTTTTTAGTAATCACAAGAAGTGTTAAAAAGAAAACTTATGGAATTTTGTTAGTACCTTGCTATGTAATGAGATAATTTAAAATACTATTTAAGTTGAACTTTATGGTAAGAAACAAGGAAGCAAGAATCGAATATGAAACCACTAATAGAGAGAAATAAATGTGGATACACCACTTCTCAAGTACAAACATTTTAAAATACTTTTTTACGACGACATATCAATATTAGTTTTTTTCAGCTCAATGATTACCTAAATAACAATTATTATAGTTCTATTAATTATTCAATAAACTAAACAAAAAGTTTTGAGACCAAACATACACTCGTTTTGCCAATGATTTCCGGTCTAAATAGTTAAAAAAATTAAAATGGGAAGGTCTTGTATTCAAGTCCCATCCGAGATAAAAAATAGAGGTTGTAGGTCAGGCTACGGGGTTTCTCATCTTTGATGGGTTTCCTCTTTAGGGTGGTTTTTAGATCCTGTATTTCGGAAATAAAGATGTTCGGGTGATACAATAACCCGTCAGTGATCTAAATTTGTCGTTAAAAAACACAGACACTCGTTTTAAAATGACATATTTCTTACACGCATTGGTTTCGATAGGTCAAAAACACTTTGATAACTGCTTACATTTGATAATTATGTTAGTAGATACCATCAATGTCAATTATATGGAACATTAGGATAGGGACTTTTAGATTATACTCTGAGGTCTGAATGGGACTTTTATTGGCATATATGTGTCAATTATAAAAATGTATATAAATTAATTAATGTATAAATACTACTTTTTTCTTCAACAACGAAAATACTACCCAATTTCAATGTCATATATTTTTCAACGGGAACGGTTGATATGTCCGGTTAGGAAATGTCCTTTAAGGAAAACTCGTACATCAATCATACCATTTTTATTTTTACCAATCCAGAAGAAAACTAGAGGTGCACAAACCGGTTTTTTTTCAAACCGGTTCCGGTTAGGAAGATGGACCGGTCAAGACCGGTTATTGAGGAAACCGGACCGGGTTGCAATCGGTTAGATATGTCCGGTTTAAAAAACTGGTATTCCGGTTGAGTACTTTGTGTGTTTTTTTTATACTTAAAAAAAAAATAAACAAACAAACCCAACTTCTATAAAAGCATTAAAAAAATTCATCTTTATTTAAACTTCAAAGTTCAATCACAAAATACACGAAAAAACATACAAAAAGGATTAAAAACTCAAACCCTAAAAAAGAACATGAAGTGATGAATGTGCCTCAACGCTTAACGTGTTGCTTCACTTGTCATCGGTGCTTGGTTTTCAGATTGAGGCTTGAGCTAGTTGTGTTTTCCTTACAACACAATGAAGATGCCCAATGTGTTGCTTCAAAGTTGAGTTTGATATTGCACAAAAGAACTTGCCACAAAACTTGCATCGAGCCTTGTTTGGCCCCTCCATCATCACACACTATCGAAATGTTGCTAAACTGCCGGTCTTCGCTTCATTGGAACGACTTCACGAACTTGGTTCTCCATCTGAGGATTTTGAGCGTTTATTTTACCTTTTTAGAGATTAGAGAGAGTAGATTTTGGTTGTAAACTAACTCAGACCAACACCATGTATTTATATACCTAAGGGAGGTATAAAATGTATAAAAAGGGTCAAAATAAGGGCCAAACGGTCAGATGACCGTTTTCAAAAGGTTAGTTGTTAAACCGGTTAATTGTAACCGGGTTTTCTTTGCCAGTTTTTACAACCCAGTTCTATAACCAGTTTTAACATAAAACCCACTAACTGATGACTAATCGACGGAACGGGTACAAACCGAACCTGTTTTTACTTTTATGAGTAACCGGTTTTATAAGCAGTGTTTTGATTTTTTGGGTGTACACACAATTAAAAGAAAATCTATCAAATTTAGAATAGAATCTCTAACCTTAAGATGCTCCAAACTTTAACCCTCATCCTTTGTATCACTAAACCATAAAGCCAATTATATATCAATTTTATATTCACATTCTTTTAATTTGGTTTGTTGGTAATCTAGTGATCTACGATAATTAAAATCAATTAATTAATAATTAGGATGAATGCGTTTGGTGCCTTGAGGTTCATGATGTGTATCCGTATCGGACTAAATATATGGGCTAAGGCTCAGATATAGTATGGTCTAATCAACCCACACTCTTGTTTAACATTCTGGTTCGACCAAATGGCTACTCTGGTTCGACCAAGTGGCATATTCTGGTTCGGCCAAATGACTACTCTAGTTCAGCCAAGTGGCTTACTCTGGTTCAGCAAGATGGCTCATATCTAATTCAGCCAAATGATCCATCCATGTTGTTCATCTCGTGATTCATCCAGGTATAGCCGGCCCACACAAGGTCAGGCCTAACAGACCCAAAACGACTCATTATATTTCCTATAAAGGAAGAAGCACAAATATTCTATAACCCAATTACTTATTAATAAATTGATAACCTTTCTACATATCTTAATGAACCTTTGGTATTTAAACAAAAGGGAAAATTTTAGCTCCTTTAAAACATAGCCTATGTATGAGCTTGGCAAACGAGTTGATTTTTTATGGTGTAATAGATACATAAGATTTTCTTAGCTAGTTTAGCATAGTTTTTGGTTTAAAGAGTTTCGGTCATTACACTTTTTATTTTCATTTTATTTACGTACCATTATATAATATGACATTTTTATGTGACAACGTTATCCTCGTGTCAATGCGTGAATAGTAAATCTAGTTACTACCATAAAACAAAATACATTTGCTTATGAATAATAATAGCATGGCAACCATGACTTATCTCTTGATAGGTTATTGTCTCTTGATAGGTTATTGTTTGTTTTGAAATTTAATAAATCTTTTTTTAACTTCATTCAAATGATTTGTATATTATTTCTACTTATTTCTAAATTATTTTTTTAAAGCGTTTTTTTAGTTTTAGTTTTCAATTGCTTACTCCTTTTGATGTTTACACAAATATAATTAAACATTACGGGTTATGAAATTAGACATGTGCAACAACGTGCACCGTAACATCTAGTTGAGAACCAAATCTCTGAATTTTTAAGTTACTTTTCTCCAAGCCACATCGAACATCTATGTTATCTATAAGAAACAGTAACAATATTGTGCAATAAAAGTTGACACCTAAAATTTTGAAGTTAGAATTAGTACATTCAGTTAAATATTTGTTGTTGTTACATGCTCATCAAATGGTGACACTTTTAGTATCAGATGATTGTGTTAGTTATAAAAAGTAGATTAGTTTATTGTTAAAATAAATAAAAAAGTTAATATTGGTTTTCCTTTTGGTGTGTGAAAGTTTATTTTCTTAGGTAGCGTTTGGTACGCAGGAATAGAGGGTGGAATGGAATGAGTTATTACGTGGGAATGAAAAATGACATGTTTGGTTGCACATTGGAATGGAATTAACCATTACATAAGGAATGAAATTCCTTCCATTTTTAAAGATTTTCATTCCATAGGGAAGGTGTGTTTTTTTTTCGATTCCCTCAAGGAATGGATTGAAATATTCATTGCCAATAAAATTTCTTTGTTAATATTTACGAAAAAAAGAATAAAAAGAAAAAAAATATAAGGGGAAAATAAAAAATTAAAATTAAATTAAATTAATAAATAAAAACAAAATAATAAATAATAATAATTAAATTAAAAATATATAAAAAAACAAATTAAAAAATATAAATTAAACTATTTTATAAAAATAAATTAATAAAAATTAAAAAAATAAAAATATAAAAAATATATTCTAATTTAAATTTAAATATTAGTAAAATTTTATTTAATTACTTTGTTTGTTCTAACCATTAAAGAGCGCAAAGTAAAGATTTATTCTATTCCCACATAGTAACCAAACATGACGTTGGAATGGTAATGATCCATTTCATTCCCTCGACCATTCCATTCCCTCGCTCATTCCATTACGTCGTTCATTCCATTACCTATATAATTGTGTACTCTATGATTTAACCTGAAACCAATTAATTGTGTACTCTATGATTTAACTATATAAAACCCTCATTTATAGGTGCTTAATTTCTTACAAAATTTTGTTTGTAATCTGTATCCCTTGTTTCAAACCCTTATAATCTTTCATTTATCCTTAATTATCTACTCCTCTAGATGATCCTCTTAGATTCTTATGATGTGAGATAAAGGATAAATAATAACAAAGTATCACACAATATATAAACATGTTATTCATGTTAATTTTAATAATCATATAAATATGGAGATAGTCACGTAATGTCGTAAAATGGTTGTAAGATAATGATAAATGGTTGAATGATCCATTATTCAATAATGCAATACAATATATAGAAAACGGAATTCAAACCTAGAGATACCAAAAGGGCATGTGGGCTCATAATAATAAACCTAATATCCAATACACCCCCGCAGTCGTAGGGGAAGTAAACTGGACGGTAAGACTGGAAAAAAACATAAAAAAACAATACTATTAAGATAAAAACATGCTTCGATCGACTCAAACTGTTGCCAACAAATCCATATTGTGCTTGATTTTGCCATCCATATTCTTCAAAAAACTTTCATTGCAATGGACAATAATCTCAATCTCCAATAGCAAGCGGTTGCGGTTCATTAATTCTTGGCTCCTAGAAAGAAAAGCACGACTAACTTGACAACTGATGACCGTAGTCTTGCCAGTGTGTCAAGGCTGGCGATCAACGGAATCTTAGATCCGTAGATCCAGATGTGAGATTCATAGATCTAAAAAAAAAGTAATAAAAAGCAAGGCCGGTGACCGGTCGAGTGGCCGTCTCTTTGATCCGTAGATCGAGAGATGAGATCCGTAGATCTAAAAAGAAAAAGAAAACAAAGAAAGAAAAAAAAAGACTTCCATTTTCTGGAAAGATTTTCATAGTAGTAAAGAAGAAACAATGATGGGTAGAAGGATCTAGTAACCAATGTGAACTGATGGCTCGTTAAAGAAGGATGACAACGGTGATAAACAACCAATATGTGTCTTGGAGATCGCAAACTAAATAGGCAGAAAGAATTTTCCACAATATTTGATATTGCTTAATTGCTGTATCATCACGTGAATTATGAAAGAAAAAAGAATTGCAACAAAAATTGAAATTTCTTTTTTTATGTGATGAAAAAGACAAATAAATGAGGATCCTTTATTGTGGAGAATTGTAAGCCATCTTTAATAAATTAGGATACAAAAATCCTCCTGACTAAAGAAGACAATATCATGACGGGTGATACTTAACGATGTGATGGAAAAAAAATTGATGAGTGACTTCAGTAATCAATCGATAACGAAGCTTTAAATCATGAAAAAACTAGAAAATAGAAAAAGAAACAAAACAGGTGATGGAGTTGGGACAGGGCGGCGGCGGCAGTGGCGGCACACCACCCTGTCTAGGGTGGAACTCAGAGGCGGCGGCTAGGGTTCGTACTTATGTGTAGTGGCGCGGTGGGAAAAATAGATAACCAAAATCTTAAGGCTCTGATGCCATGTAAGATAATGATAAATGGTTGAATGATCTATTATTCAATAATGCAATACAATATATAGAAAACGGAATTCAAACCTAGAGATACCAAAAGGGTCCGTGGGCTCATAATAATAAACCTAATATCCAATAACGGTAACTTTTCATAAGCACCGGTTGTGATACGAGGGGTGGTCGCTTTCGCAATTTTATTGGTTAAGACGATAGAAATGAAAATATTCTATACAAACAAATGACTGAAAGGGTAAAACCATAATCAACCATGAGTGTTAATTTTTCTTTTAATCTAATTTATTAAAAAATTAATTTATCTTTGATACAGATATAATGTCTATATTAAAAAAAATAGAACTTACTTGAACCACTTGTATTGTACAACTATAAAATGCAATATAAACTTGTATTTTGTTTACAGTATATAATAATATAATATAATGATGTAAAAGTTGCCTCCATCCATTTTATACAACTTAATGCACCATTGTGTATTGGACCTGGACTTGTAGCAGATCATGGGCCCAATATGCTTAATTCAGCCCCATGCCATTGACTTACGAACACTGTTTTTTTTAATAAATGTACTTTTCAATTTGTATGTTTTAGTTTCCAGAAAATGAAAGTTCAAAAAATGTGATTTGGGTTTTCCTAATTTTGTAAAATAAAGAAGGTAAAGCGTTGTCAGCTTGGTGAAAAGTGTACGGATACGGTATTAAATCCTACAAAGTATACATGTAATGATTTTAGATATTAAAAAAAATAAACTTGTATATTTAAAATATAATTGTCATATGTAATGTGTGTGAGAATAAAATTTAAAATGGAAAAGTTAAAGCGTGTATTTATTTATTTTTTAAATTGTCATTTTTTATGTCTATGAATAAAGCATGCGTCAAGGATTTAATAATGAGAGTCAAGGATTTAATAATGAGAGAAAGAGAAAATCATGTTATCTGATGAATCTTTGTTTTTTTAGGGGGCCTTGGTTGCACTTAAGTTTTTTTTAGTGAGGTGATGTCGATGGCGTTTCTCTAGTTCTTTCATACGGTTTTTCTGTCGTTTTTGGCTTGGGTTAAGTGGTGTAATTCATTTTTCGTTTTTATTGTACTATAGCTTCTTGTTAGTATTTTATTTTAATTAATGAAAAAAAAATACTTCCACAAAAATTAAGGAAACTTTGTCCTTAATGGGATAGGACGATGATAAACTAATAGCTTACTAACAAAAAGATTATAGGTTAAAATTATAGAAAGCATATATATTATTAGGAAAAACTTTATAAGAATATAAAAAAAAATCAAATTTGTTTCAATTAAATACCTTATACTTTTTTTGTTCCAGTTCAGTCATTCAAGTTTCATGTGATGTTATAATGTTATATATTTATCTATTCTATAGGTTGATTATGTGCAAAAATCGATCTATAAAAATAAACTAAATTATCCTAGACCTAGACACACTAAATTAAACTCAATTAACCTAAAACTAGACCGACTCAACATGCAAGCGAACCTATCGAATATAGAATAGCAATTGGTAAACCGAGGTCGAACCCTAGAGACACTAAAAAGACGAAATTAACTAAGAAAAATAAATTACTGATTAATTGTTGAAATTTGATTTTTGATTGAGAAATTGATTAATTAACTAAAAAGAACTAATAACTAAAACTTACTAAAAATGGAAAGTACTAAAAATGGAAAGTACTAAAAATGGGAAACTGCTAAAAAGAGAAATTACCTACCGGAACTCAGAATTCAAAGATGGAACCAGATATGAGAAATAACACTACCTATGCTGGGAATCCTAATTGATACTCACGACTTCACTCTGTTAATGAAAACTATGACGGAATCAGGATCTTTATGCTAATTTTAAGAAAACCCTAATGGACCCCAAATCACTCTCCGGGTGTGACGCAATAGGCAATCCTAAGAACTGAATATGCACACTGATTGGATTAGGTCACCTCCCGGCTTGTCCCTAATGGATACTCTAGTACTCGATCGAATAGGTCACCTTCCAGCTTGTTCCTATCCCAAACACCTAAAAGATGAGAGGAGCGGTTTCTATCTACCAAAATGGCATGGAATAACAGCTATGCTAACGTTACTAGGGAATCCCTCTCCGGAGGCAATTTGACCTAAAACCTTAACACAACCGACTACCCAATAGACCTATCACCTTCCGGCTTGTCTAAGTCTAGCAGAACGCAGAAATCAACCTATAAATCAAAAGCAATTCCTATGGTGTTGGACGTCTCCTAACCATCTACTAATCACAAACACGTAGTAGGCAATCTAGCATACAACCCTAAATTGAAAGACATTCAAAGGGAAACAAGAGGAATATGCAATCAATTCAAAGACTAAAATCTGTATTCATATGCACCAAATCAGAAAGAAAGAAACTTTTACTAGATTATCAATCCGTACATAAGAATTCACAAACCGAGCAAGTCAAAATTATCAATTATTCACCAATTAGCCTAGGTAATGTAATTGGCTTAGCCAAGAATCATAGACATGTCCAGAATATAATTAAAAACAGTAACTTGAGTCATGAACAGATCTGGTCTAGAAAAACAAGAATGAAATTGAATTAGATAAGAACCCGGAAAGTCGAATTGATGTCGAATGCTTCACTTCAGCCTCTCCAAGTGATTCTCTGTCGATTACCAGCCTTGAATTCGTCTTCTGGAACTCTCAGATACGGCAGCAAGCAAGATTCCTCGACTGGAACCCTCTAAGTTATATTTATAATTGAAAAATTTAGGGTTTCCGGAACTTAAGCCTCCAAGCGTATCGC
The DNA here is from genome assembly GCA_039602395.1 of Deinandra increscens subsp. villosa. Lineage (NCBI taxonomy): Eukaryota > Viridiplantae > Streptophyta > Magnoliopsida > Asterales > Asteraceae > Deinandra > Deinandra increscens. The sequence goes on along the minus strand of JBCNJP010000020.1, from coordinate 3,218,497 downwards.
TTGGATGAATCTTGAGCAGCAGGCGATACGCCTAGACCCACAAATCGACAAAATAGTCGGGTCAACGATTAAATCACCGCCTTTGACTTTCTTGAAGCAAGCGTATCGCTTGCATCTTCAGGATCACTAGGCGATACGCCTAGTGCTCAATCTTCAGCACTTTTCTTCTTTTTTTGATCTTCAATTCTTCTCCAATGCTCGTTTTCTCCAAGATCTGCACCAAAACTGCAAAATAAACGTAAAACACAACCTAGGACTCTAATACTCACAAACAACTAAAAACCTACGTAAATTTACTCAAAAGACTCACAAAACGACCCAAAATCGTAAAGGAAAACCTATGTGTTTTGCAACACATCAGTTGACATGGTGACGTGACATTACTTTTCTTTTTCTTATTAATTAATAATGATGTGGAATCAAATCAAATTATTTGGAATTTTAAATTATAATCAGAAGATTAATTAATCTTTTTAAGAATGAACCAAGGATTATCGTATTTCTCCGGCATGATCATACAACCCGTCATCGGCTACTATAGCGACCGATGCACCTCCAGTTCTGGCCCTCACCACCCTTTCATACCCGAAGACACCATTCTCATTGCTAAAGTGGGAAACTCCTCAAGATCCCGTGCGATGATCAGTGTTACTTGTAAGCAAATGATGACCTGCATATTACCCCTATTAACAATTGGTAACTCAATGAATAGGGAATTTAGGCTATGTACCATCTTCCAAGCGTTATGTACCAGCCTTTCATGCATAGAAAATCTTAAAGCTTTCGATGAATAGTATTTCGGTGAATAGTGTTCTTTTATCTGTTAACTGTGTCTGACTCTGTTATCTCCTTCAAACGTTGAATATGTTCGTTTTTGTGGACCACGCTGTGTCGTTGGAAACGTAAAGCAGAGAAAAGAAAAACGTAATCAACAATCCTCTCTACCTGCCTTTCTGCCTTACATATACTATTGTTTCAATCAGACAACCATACCTCCCACCACCCGTTCTTAATCTTAGTTTTCTCCACTTTTGAAGGATTTTCTCACTCATCCATCGACCTAGATTCCCTGCTGCCATCGAACAAATCAAGATCCTCTATCTTCTCTTCTCTGATGTGGAATGAATCAAGCACTGTTGCTCCGCTCCACCGTCCGACATCACCGTTGCGGTCAAACGGACCAACCTGTTGCTCCGATCCACCATCTGACATCGCCGTTGCCGTCACCAATTAACTGAAGAAGAAATGCGGTGTAGCTCTAAAAGAGCGTCTGATTATCTCAAAGATCTTCCTCCTGTAACCAAATTCAATTTTGTGGTAATTTATTCTCTCGCCAGCTTTCTAGGGTTTTGCTACATGCTCTGTATGTTTCTAGGGTTTTGATAGATGCATTTGAAGTGTTGCTATTATGTTTCGATATGATATGCGTGTTTGGGCATGACTAAGCTACTAATTGTAATTGCTTGGTATTGTTAACAGCTGCTCAAACAAGGAAATTCTACAATATATAGATAATTGTCTTGCTCAACTAAGAAGAGGTTCATTGTTGTATCATCAATAACCAATAGCCTATTATAAACTCACAATGCTAAATCTTGAACAATGCTAAATTCACAGACTAGGCTATAGGTTCAAGCTCTAACAATCCTTAGTTAGTTTGCAAAGCGAGATTGAGCCATGTGAATGGAATAATTTGCTGTGATTTGCCTAGCAAAAGTTTGTTTTCTTTTTTATTTTTAACCTAATATTGTATTCTTTTATTTCTAGATGCATTTTGATATCTTGATTTAGTTGTATACCAGACGCTTTAAGAATAATTGATTGAACACTAATCAAGTTTACCGTTGTGAAAATGATTGATAACCAGTGATATGTTATTGTGTATTGTAAATTTAAGTCCAAAATGAAGAATCGGCCATGGATTCTCAAATCGAATTTTTTGTATGGACCCTGAAATGCTACAAATCGCGGATGATAAACCGAATAGTCATATGTATTTTTTAGTAATTTGATTTGGTTGTTCCTGTGGATTTGCCGGAGAAACAGATGGCTCTAAGGAAAACAAAGTCCCATATATTTACCAACAACTCTGTAAGTTGTCTCCTTTTAAGGCTGCAAATGGATGTATATATGTGTTATGTCTACAAAATAAGAATGCATGATTAAAGTGGGATGAAACTGGGGGATCTGAAAGACGTGTTTTTTTCTTATATATTTGCAGGTCAATGGCTATATCATCATCTCTTAATTTTTTAATCACTAATTGTTAGATCTAATGATTTTTTGGCCTTTTATTTATATTTAATTGTCTTATATCGTAATATAGTTTGTCCATATATAACTAAATTTATGTTAGATTGTGGCCTATTCAAGGTTTCTTTATTAAACCTTTTGATAAACATGGTATTTTAGGCCTGCAAGTTAACACTTGGAGATCTAAAAGGAGCAATATTATTGAATGCGGACTTTGCTCTTCGTGAAATGGATGATAATGTGAAAGCTCTGTATCCTCAATGTTTCTCCGTATCATCTAATTTTAGGAGTGTATTTTTATAGAGCTTGGAGTAATCAAAATTTTGTATCCCATTAGTATTTAGATTAACTAGATTTAAATAAATACATAAAGTTTTTTGTTGATATCTTGGTGTGGTGTAACCACATACATGATCGTCAACAGTGACTTTTGTATTTATGGTTCTTTTTTTGCGATTGTGTTGTAGGTGATTGAGTATACCTCTCTGGGACTAAGGTGTTTGCCTATGCCTCTTTGGGACTAAGGAGTTTGCCAATTAGTGTTATTGCCTTTTGATAGATTAGTTGTTTCTAAATGGGTGTAAGCACGTGAGTGTGTTATTAAACATGGCATGAGCTATGAATCTTTTGATTTAAATACATCATATGTGTGTCATTTTCATTACGAGGTTTGGCTATTTAGTAAGCAAAAAAAATAAAAAATCAAATCTGGTCTTTAATTCTAAATCTTTTCAGGTCCAAGTTTATTCCATTTTGAAAAATAGGCACGAATCTCGGGAAGGTCTTTTTGGTTTATGGTCATGACTTTGTTGTACACCAATTTGAAAATTGCCACTGATATAAGGGATTGGTTTGCCTGAATGCAAAGAGGACCAGCTTGACTTAGCAACTAAATGAATTTGGTACTTAGCAACTAAACTCTTGAATGGGCAGTGGCCTTTCATTCTGATATTTTCATTTAAATGACTGGAAAATTGCAGCCTAGATTTATAAAGGTGAAAGCGTAAATTTTGGCAACGATTGAACGAGTTTACACCGCTTCGCGCAACGCGTAAATCTCGCTTGCTAGTATAATATAAAATTAAACAATTAGATCCGCTATTTTAAAAATAGTAATTAAAATCAAATCAACATTATGATCACCGATAATATTATATCCTCCTATGTGTTAAACAAACACAAATAGTACGATTTATGTGATCTTATAATTTCCAGTTGAAATAAAAAATTATAAACCTAAATAATTGTTTCAGAAACTCAAAATCCGGTTCCATCGTTGTTCTCGTAATCGGGTTTTGGATTCTGGATGTTGCTAATAACACGCTTCAAGGATCTTGCCGTCCATTTCTCGCAGATATATTCGGATGAAACTCCACCTAGATGCGAAATGATAATTCTCTTTGTGCACCAAATAAATTCCATATAATAAATTAAATTAAAAAAAAATAATATCACGTCATCATGTTAACATATTGAATAGGTAAAATATCCAATATTAGAACATCACATAAAACTTTAGTGATTAAATTGTAATAAAAAAGTAAAAGATATTTAGTTAGAACAAACCTTAAAGTTAGTTACATTTCTATAAAGCTTTTCCCTATTATAATTTTAGTTATTTAAAAACGTGAATTTAGAATTTTAGACCAGAAGTAATGGACAATGTCACCACCTCTTCACACGCGTGGTCCGCGTGGAATACCAATTCCTCTATACCTTCATGAAAAATTGACTCCCCGTATGGACTACTCCACGACGAAATCCAAAACCTCTTTTTCAAATTACCCCCTAAAATATATTTCCCCCTTGTAATGGATTTTTTTTTTTAAATTACATTATATACCCTTGTAATGGGTATATAGCCGTTTTTTCAAATATACATTATATATATTCCCCTAATATACAAAGTTCAACTTGGAACTATTCATCTATATTATATAGTACTAGCCGTGTGCCCGCGCGTTGCGGCGGCGATAGTGTATAGTGTGTTATTCGTCTTCTGTTTGCGCGTTGCAGCGGCACAACAAATTACAACGCGGTATTCGTCTTATGTTCGCTTGTTATGGCGGCACGACAATTTGCATCGAGGTATTTATTTTTTTAGAACTCAAACAAATAATAACAAACACTCGACATTCATTCCATAAATACTTGATTATCACTTATAAGACTTACGACCCGCCCGCGTTGCGTGGCGATGATCGTTTTTTAGAAAGTTTAACTATGAGATTGTTTGGTCACTTTTAGAATTTTCAACCATGATATTGTTTGAAGACAATTGAAGATGTCGATCTTTTTGGAAGTTAAGACATTTTACAATCACGATATGCAAAATACAATGACAATCTTACTATTACAATCTTAACCATAAAAAGTTAACTATAACCTAAAGTTATCACTATCCTTAGTTAATTAATCTCAACCAAACTCATCAACTAATACATGATGCCCTCCCAAATCATCTGCTAATACATAATCTGCTAGACAGAAAAAAATTAAATGTTAGTAAAATTTAACAAATCAGCCAAAAGGGAAATGAACTAACATTTAAGTGAAAATAGAAAAATAAAAATTTTATATGAAAACATAATATAATCTTTGTAACTATATCTGAATATTATTTAACAAGTGTTAAAATATATTTTACCAAAAGAATATTTCAAGTAAACCAAACAGGTTTATAACCATTCTAAAAGCGACCTATTTGACCACTTACTTACCCGTAAATAGAACTTGATAGCCTATTTACTCGATCGCTTCCAATGTCTTGTCTGTTAGCTCAGATCAAAGGCCTTTTCTCTAATTGAAGGCCGCTGACGGTTGTCCTTGTAGATCGAAGAAAGTTTCCTTTGTAGATCTCAAAAGTCATGCCTACCTTCCCAACTTTGGACATGATCTGCTTCTGAAAAAATGAAGAAAATGTGTAATCAACAATACGTGATTCGCGTGTTGCGACGGATGTTGTTTGACTACTTGTTTTAAATCCTGAATCAACTCCTTTTGTTGCATTTTAATATGTACACATATCAGTCCAGTTTACTCTACAAAAGAATAAGAAACATAAAACCAACCATAGAAACTGAAATGATATTTGTAATCAATTAGACATTAGGTTGTCATCTCCAACCTAAATATTCTGTTTATGAATTTGTTAATGTCAACAAAATATTCTGTATTTTTGTTTGGTGTTTCTGTTGCCCAGGGCTTGATGTGCTTTGGGCTGCCTTGGTTTGTTTTCGGTGAAATAGAAGTGTTATTAAAAAAAATACTATAATCATTTAACAAAAAGTGTGTAGCGATTATTTATTAAAAGACATAAGACATACATGCTAAAATGGTTTCTTTGATAAACGAAGGTGTTTCACATCCAAAAACAGCAGAGTACCTAGCTTAGGCAAACCACCAGGGTGTCTTTTTTCATCAATGTAACCTAGGCAACACTACCAATTGATGTTAAAGATTGAACAAACAAACCTGGTTATGCAAGTTCCTCGTGTGTATAGCTAATGGAGAAAAAGAAAATATTGGATCTGCAATTTGAAAACGATATCACAAAAAGAATCAGAAATATATAAATCAACAGGAAAATATTAAAACAGTTTCATAAATTAGTTTATTAAATTAAATCTAGAAACTTGCATGAAAGATTAGAATGTAAGAATCCAAAACAAACAAACACATATACAACAGCAATCATTCGAAGATCAAGTGTTATTAAACGAAATCGTGTTGTATTGGTTCGTATAGTTTTTTTTATGGAACAAATATTGAACTAAAGGCAGAATTTTACTATGAAAATTTTATTACCTTGCAAGCAGGGCCACAACAACCCCTGGCCAAGTTTATCAGCAACATCAAAATTGTAGTGTCTAGGTTATGGTACATATGTGTTACTGTGTGAGTAGAACCTCAAATTCATACAGACTATCTACAATAAAACCAAAAAAGAAAAAAATGCAGATATGTTGATGCTTATGATGGAAGGGCCAGCAAAATGAAAATGGCTAAAAAGCATAACACAAAAAATACTCGAGAAAGACTGAAATGAAAATGGCTAAAATCATACAGTCAAACCTACAAAAGAGTAAAATAACTTTACAAAGTAAAAATGTTTTTTAAGCATAAAAAATAACTGTGACATGCTAAACGGACTACGACCATAAAATTGAAGGATGCAAATTTATAAAATACAATCCAGAACCAATTTCCAAGGTAAATATATCCATATCCTTATATACAAATGGCGTCAATAAATATACCTAAGCAGCATATATGATCCAAAAATAGCAAATAAGCCCAACAGCTATTACCTGTAACGCCAAAACAAAAAAGAAATAACATATAAGTGTCTCGAACAACAAAACAGAAAATAAATCACTTGTAACTCAGTGTTGGTGCTCATAACTGATTTCAACCATGGTCTGGAACAAAAGATGACATTTATGTTGGTGTTCATAACTGATTTCAACCATGAAAATCCATTTAGAAACCCCTTTCCTGGGTATTTTGGCTATTAGAATGAACCAAGTAACACAGATTACAGGCAATTTTCAATACTTTGAGCAAGAAACAACTAATGAAATAGAGTTAACCGAAATAAAAGAAAATAAAGGCTTCATGACATAAAACATTCAGCTTAAATACAGTTTTCCTAGGATTTAAAAAAGGTAAAAGGAAGCAAAATAAGAAATTTTAGTAAACACCTAAAACCATAAGGTAACTCTGATGAAACAGGTTAAAAATTTAATAAAACATCAAACATAATATGTAACATTAAAAAGCTCATATCTTGTATCTTTTGACTCTGCTTGTTGCTGTAATGTCAGTGACATAGGAACCGTGTGAAGCGATGATGCTGGTACAAACTCATGCCAAATTAATATAAATCACAAACACATATTCCTGTATTTAGTCAACGAAATTTGCAAAATTTCTTAAGTAGTAATTAAGTTACAACAGGTCTTTAAACTTACTTTGGGTTTTCAGTCAACCAAAAAGTCTGAGGTGTTCAGATTTTAGCTATTAAAAGCCTTAAACTTGGATACCATTAAGTGATTATACAAAAAATACTTTAGAAAGTAAAAAAAAATACCATAATTTATTAAACACTACTAATGGTATTTATTAGTAAATAGTTAATACCAATAACATGTAAACTACAAAAGGAACAAATTAAATGAATAACATCAACAAGTCTAAAACAAACAGAAGAACACAAACCTTAGCATTTGAAACTTGCATACCAACAATAGCACAAAACCTGCAAAAGTAAAGCAAATCAATTTAAACTAAAACCCACACACCTGTTGCAGCAATAGACAAAAAATATAATCACCCCACACAAACACAAACCTCCATATGACATCTTTGCCTTTGAGCCTCTTCCCTGCCTCATCTTAGTTTTCTGTTCAGATGTCGCTATTTTAGTATATTTATTTATTTGTAAGGTACAAATAAAGATGATAATGAACCAGATCTTACATGCTGATCATGACTTGTGAAATGTCAAGAAGCTGCAGTAATAGAAAACAAATCATGAGAAAACAAATCAAAATAGAAAAATATAGCACAACAGCCCTCATATCACTACACCATTACACCTACAAACGGAGTAACATTTTTTTCAAAAAATAAACAGAAGCATTATGATTTATGATTAGAATTATGATGAAAGTAGAGCATTTAGAGTTTTTAGAAGTTGAAAACTTACCGTGGGAATAACAATCCTGGATAAAAGCAAGCGGTTGTGCTTCCCCCTGAAAGAATTTGGGAAATATCAAAAACAAACCCTTAGCTCACGGTAGAGATGAGAGGAGGTAATCATAGTCTCGAACAAAGCCGGATGGATGAAACAAAGTAATTACGGATGAAATCGTACCTAGATTCCATGGATTTGAATCATACCTTCAAAGCCTCCATCGATTTGAATCCACCGTCGAAGCCTTCGCACGGCACCACCGTCATCTTCTTTAGATCTGAATCAAGAAAGAGTTTGAATTAGGGATGAAATCGATTGAGAGAAATAGAGAGCATATTCAAAATTAAGGGTGCAGATCTGAAGAAAGAGAGAGCAGATTCAAAATTCAAATTTTCATGTCTAGAAAGAAAGAGCAAACCTGAAACAAATAAGAGGAAGAAGTGAAAAACACTCTCAAGTAGACATACCTTCGAGCTCTTCCGATTTTGATAAATGCGCTAAACCTGAAGTATCACTAAACCTGTTTTTTTGATAAACTAAGCTTGTGGCCTGTGAATAAAAAATGAACAAAAACATGAATATACCTTTAAAGTATCACTAAATCTGTTTGTTTAAAGACTAAAAATTCAGAAAATGTAAGACATCCCTCTTCACACATGTAATCTCAAAAGCAGCAAAACATAACCATTTCCACACCTCTTTTTGTAATTTACTTACAGTTTTGAAAAGTGCTTTGCCCTTTGAGGTAGGCACAACTTGTAAAACATTGTGAGTCTTAGAATTTACCTTGAGCTACATTAAATAAAAGCATAAAAAAGAAAAGATAAAACAAACCCTCTTGATTTTGTACCTATCGGCTTTCTTCCCAACAAGGATCTTACTGACATTGTCGAAAGCATGTTGTATGATGTTGTGAATCCAGTTTCTTATGTCCCGCAAAAGCAGGAAGCAATACCACAAATGATAATCGATAAAGCTAATATTCTTAATGTTGAACAGGGAAGATATTCTTACCAGCAGCAATCGATGATGATGGTGGTGGTACAGGTGCTAGAGGAATGGAAACATCAAAGAAAAATACTTACCTTTGATGGTTGGCGTTCTTGTGATTATGCAAATGAAAATCAAGAACTCCACAAAAGAACAAGGAAACCTGCATCGCATTTCTAACAACAGAACCCAATACCACAAATCTATCTTCTGAATAACAAATGTGTAAATCCAAGTAAACAAACCTTTCACTGCAATCATAATGCACGCGGTCTGAGCAAGGGCTGAAGGTGTCGGCTCTACCTTTGGCTCACCGAAACGGCTTCAAAATTTCCCAATTCCATTTTAGAACAAATCAAGTGTAATTAAACCCTAAGGTAATGAAATTGAAATCAAAATCTAGAAATAAAACCTGTTGATGATGAGAAAACCCTGAAGCTACACAAAAAGTTATTCGATGATAAAAATAACAATGGAGCTTATCAGCAGGAGAGAAAAACTTACAGTTTCTTTGTTGTTGACTGTATGCGGCGGCAATTAGAAAGAGGGAGAGAAAAAAGCACCTTGAAGCGGTGGCTACGTCGGGAGCGCGAGAGAGGTTTGTTGTGGCTGTTGTATGAACTTGGATCTGCAGTTACTGGAGGTTCGCACATGAACTTGAAGCGTGAAGCGGTGGCTGTTGTATGAAAGTGACGGTGGCTACGATGGAGCTGTAACGGCTTAGGGAAATGGTGAGTAGGAGAGCAACGAAGCGTTGAAGAAGGAGAAGGAGAGCAACGAAGCGTTGCCCAATTGAAGGGGAGAAGCGTGATTCGATGGAGGCGTGCTTGCAGGAATAAATGCAGAGATAGGTGGATTACTATTATAACCTCAATTTTGAACGGGATGTAGATAGTTGCTTTAATTAGATGCTTCAAACACTTGTACATGTTGCATAACAATTTGTACGCGTCTTAAAATTAAGGAATTTAATGACAAAAATGCCCCCATGAACCAATATGTATTATATAGTAGTATAGATTAGTGATGCATGAGTTACAATCCCCTAAAGCCTTTCTTGGAAATTGGAATTCTTTACCTATATAATATTTCTTTAGCTTTGCTTACAAGTTCCCTATGCATTCATATATGTATAATATGAAACTGACTTTAATAGTTACTTTCAACCCCATATTTCTTATCCTGATTTTCATTTGTCCCTCTCATTCTCAGTCCCTCTCTCTCTAGGGCACGCACCAGTGTACCTCCGATCCCCCGTCCGACATGGCATCTCCGATCCACTGCTCATCATGCCAGCATCAACGCTGCCATCTAGATTACGACTTTACGGTTGTTCCATCTCTCTCCCTCGCACACAAATTGGAGCGAACCCATAAATTACGACTTTAGTGTTGTTGGTCTCTGTTTGATTTAAGGTAACTCTTTGGCCTTTTTCTTTTGGTTAGTTGTCCATTGTTCTTTTCTCCTTCTTACAGTTTAAAACATCAGGGGTGTGGTATAAAAAATTAAGCTTTATAATGTTTGTGTGTTGTTTGATTGATGAACATTTAGACGATTCAAGTGAAATCTTAAATTGATTCAATCGATTCGGTGAGAAAGAACCTTCAAGCGATTCAAGTGAGGGACAGGAACGAGTCTTTACAAATTGACCTAATTCGAGAATGAGTAAAGCGGTTGTTTACAGGTTTTTTTCTATTTTTTTAAATGATAAAGCCCTAATTTTAACTCCGAAAGGTTCTAAGATGTCTTCTGTCGCATATTATTCCTTTGCGTTTTTGTAGGTTTGTTAACTTATTTTGTTTTTCATTTGTAAACCTTTTCCCTTGAAATTATTGCTATGGATAACTGTTTTTAGTTTGTTGCTATTTGTATTTGCTGGTTATTAACAGAGATTGCAAATGGGGTTAATGAGTATGTGTGTTGAAACAGTTAAATGACAATTGTTGTGTTTGATCATTGAGACACATGAGCTATTGTCATGAAATTATTGATATCAACTGTTTAGTATTGTTGTATCGGCTCTATAACCTCACCCGACCGGAGTTAAGGGTTTATCTTCCGAAACTTATTTATTTTTTTGCAGGTTTGTTTCCCCGTTTTTCTTTTATTCGCAGTAGAAGGCTCTTCTCTTCTGGACCATTTAGGTATGTAGATCTACATATAAAGCTTACCTTGGACGTGTTAAGGGGATGGATTGATCTTTATTCATGTTGTTGGCAAGAGATCATTAGGTTAATAGGTTTGTCTGTTTGTAGTTCTTACAATCATTCATGTTTCATCATTTCATGCGATTTTTTTGTCAAACTGAAATCAAGCTTTTGCATCTTGATCAGGGAATACATGTGTTTTTACAAGCAAGATCTTCATGAAACCTCATATTATAGCAAGGACGGGTGCTTAAAAATCAACTACACTTTAGTAAATGACTTAAGGTTGAGGATTGTACTTCTCTCTGTTCGTTCTTGGCCGTGGAAATTCATTTGCATCACTGTATGTGTTTATGTTCAAATTAAGTGTCACTTTAAAATTTCATGATTCAAGTGTTCTCAATTTTAAATGAAATTGCCTAGACCTTGGCTATCTGTTTAATTTTCTGAGTTAGAGAGAATAATGGAATGCCATGTTATTTGCATGAGAACATATTAATCATATTGAAATTTCATAAATTAGGGGTTCTTACTTTTAAATGAAAATAGCCCGAGCTTGGGACTATCAGTTTAATTGTTTGCGTTGGGAAAAATTGTTAAATTGCTAATGGAACACTTTGTAATTTATATAGGTCTTTATTATAATGAGATTGAAGTTACTAATATTGCCCATGTTGGTTCGACAGTTTGCCGACATTGATTCAGTGGAATCAGAATTTGGTATAGGATACCAATGTTATTGGTACCTATGGTAATTTGATTTTTACTAATCTTAGATCTATTTTAATATGATTGTCTCCTTTTTTTAAAGATTTATAGATTTTTGGCTTCGTATATCTGTTTGTCCAGGGTAAATCAACAGCCTCATAATGTTCAATAGCAGAACCAAGGCTGATTGATTTAGCCAAAATATAATTTCAGTTGCCTTTGTTGTTATTTTAATGTTTTTACTATTTACAGCATTTAGACACCTGTTTTCATGTATTCAGACTATATTGCTCTCTGATTTATTGGAATTGCTTCTGTATTTATTTTTTGGTCCTGAAATAAATTGAATAAATTTAGCTTTTTATTTGCAGCTATGTGTGGTTGTCTTTCAGTTGCAGCTGTTATATTGTACGACTTTGTAAGTTTTCTTAATTGATTGTTACATTTGCATGTTGTTCATTGGTTATCTCATTTATAAAACTATTAGATATGTAGTAGTAGTTGTTGGATCAACCAGTTGACCTTCTTGGTCAAAGTGGAGGCCTTTGACTATGTGTTTACATCCTTGATATGTTTTTTTACGAGAATATTTGAATTAGTGTGCAGAGTTTTAAAGAGGTTGGCTTTGTCGGTCAAAAAGTTTCACTATTATAGTGGTCTACAGATTGTTGCTTTGTGTAAATATGTAAATTGTTACATACTTCATGCATGTTTTTAGTTTGCCATGAATGGTTGCAATACTCAAGGGATGTATTCATTTTATTAGTCAAAATTAGGCTCTAATTGTTTAAGCTGCATGCCTTTTGAGCACCATAAAACTTATGTTCGTTTAAATTTTGATGCGACGTATAAGGAACGGTAATAAAACCGGCCCGCGGCAACGTGCGGGTTGAAACATCTAGTTACTTATTAATATCGGTCTTTATTTCACAATTTTCGTACTACAATTCTATAATGATCTCTACTTTTCCCTTAAAAACTTACTACTCAAACTAAAAAAAGGCTTTAAGACTATGAAAACCTTTAGAGAAAGACGACTTAGTCATTTCTTGGCTCGAAATTTTCGATTTGGATGAGACTATACCCCCTCACAGAAATATGTTTTGGGAGCGAGAAACTGTCTGATTTCATGCGCAACTTCAAAGACCTTTCGATTCACCGATGCTGCTCTAAGTGGCATGAAATGAGAATGAGAATGAGAAAGTTTCACGTTATTTATGAGAACATCGATAACAACCGTGAAATGGGTTTGAATGATAATGATGTTTTGACGATGGCTCAAGATAGTTAGCGTTCCACCGAGGGTAAAGATTTTGAACATCTCGCAGTTGGCTCGTGGCTAAAGATCATCTAAAGTGGTCGAACTAGTTTATTGCAATGCCGTGTTTATTTTATTTTAAACCATGTAATGTTTATTTTATTTTAAGTTATGTTATTTTTTTATTTTAAGTTAATTTATGTTTTTTTTAATTTTATTTTAATTTCTTGAGTTAGAACTAGTTTTGGAGTAGTATTCAAACTTTATGAACTAATCTATTTTAATTGTTACCTGGCGATGCAGTTCCACTTGTATTAAAAGCATATAGGTGCAACTACATCGTCCACTATTAGTTAACGTGGATGATTCATAAAATTTGAGGACCCCTCATAAACTAGTCCGGACTCAAAAATAAAAATAAAATCATGTAATTTGAAATTTATTTTAATTTAATGTTTTTAGTGAATATGTTATTTTATTTTTGTATTTTCACCTTTTAAACTTAAATATTCAACGCTGGTGTGAAAGAGTAATCTTTAAGGTAGTGTTTGGTATTCAAAATTGAGGGTGAAATGGAATTGGTCATTACCTAGGAATGAAAAGATGACATGTTTGGTAGCACAATTGAATTAAATAGAATATTACATAAGGAATGACATTCCTTCCGGTTTTAAAGATTCTCATTCCTCAGGGGAGAGGTGTTTTTTTTTCGATTCCTTAAGTAATGGAATGAAAATTTTTATTCAATTTGATTTTTCCGTAAATTTTTTTGAAAATTAAAAAATGGAAATTAAGAATAAATAAAGAAAATACGAAGAAAAATATGAAAAAATAAATAAAAAGAAAATAAAAATATAAAATAACAATAAAAATAAATAAAATATATTAATACAAATTAAAAACAAAAATAATAAAAATAATAAAAATAATATTAAAATAGAAAATACAATTAAAAAATAAATAATAGAAACAAATAACATAAAAACATAAAATTAGAGTATTTAGTAAAATTAAATTAATAAAAACTTAATAACTAATATTAAAAAATAAAAAAATTAAAATATAAAAAAAATGAAAATATAAATGTAAAGAAGATATATTAATTTTAAGTGGAAATATTGGTAAAATTGTATTCGATTACTTCGTTTTACTAAAGATCAAACAAAAATAAAGCGACGACTTATTCTATTCCCACATGGTTACAAAACAAGACCAAATAATGATAATATTTATTTAATTCCCTCGACCATTTTATTCGCTCAATCATTTCATTCCTTACCATTTTATTCCCTCACCAATTTCATCCAATTGATCTTTTACCCCATACCAAAAACAGACACTAATTGTAATTGAGTGGAGCGAAGTAAGGCTATCCGTAATGGGACGTTATGGAGCAAAAATTTGTAACATGGCGCCCCATATAACGCCCCGCACCGCCCCCTGGGGCGTCATGTTAGGTTTGGAGGTCGAAGGTGCTATTGGCGTCGTGCCCTCTCATTTTTTTTTTTTTTTTTTTTTGCTTTTTTTTCCTATTGGTACACTTCATACCTCATAACTCTCATCCTCATAACCCCCACTACACCCCTTACCTCAGGCCATCCGTAATGGGGCGTTATGGAGTTTTTTTTTCTAAGATGGCGCCCCCATAACGCCCCTCCCCACCCCCCCGGGGCGTCATGTTAAAAAAAATGGGGGGGAGCGCTATGTTAATGGCGCCGGTGAGGAGATAAACGTTTTAAATTTTTTGACCGTTGAACGGTCATTTCCTTTTTTTTTTAACCTATTTTAAACCACTATAAATACTACCTTCATTCCATTTTTATACACACTCCTCCACCCATCTCTCACTTTTTATAAAATTCTTTCTACCATACAACAATCAAAATGTTTCCCCGTGGCGGACCTTCGTCAAACCCACGCTTCCAAGCCCCGCGACGAACAAACGATCCCGAGCAACAACCGCGTGACGATGTTTTGTTCGCGTATGTTGCGAACATGCCGCCCCCGCCACAATCCTTCCCATCTTTTACCCCTTATCAAAACTTCGGCTTCAACTCGTACTCGCAACAAAACTTCGTACCATTTCAAACGAGCCAAGGTTATCCACCGTATCAAAATTTTCCATCTCCATCTCCTTCTCCTTCTCCTACCCCATCTTCCCGTCCGTCTTCACAAGAACACATTGCGGTTTCCCCGGACGAACCCGAGGCGGTTCCGGAGACGCAAGAGGAGGCGGCGCCGGTTGGACCGAGAAAACGGAGATCTCACAAGAAAAAAGACGTCGCGGAACCGAGAGAACGAAAAGTTGTGCAACATTGGACCGAGGCCGAGGAGGTGGCACTAGCTCGAGCGTGGCTTGACACGTCGGAGGATCCCATTCACAGTAAATAATATTTTTATATTTTTTTTATAAATATTTTATAAATTAAAAAATTACTACAAACAAATTAAAATAATAACTTTATAATTTTTGTGTAAACGCAGGTAATAGTCAAGACCTTGTGACTTTTTGGTCGCAAATTCGTCAAAAGTTTTTCGTTCAAATGAAACAGGACCTGTACCGACCTAACGCTTCGTTCTCAGGAAAGTGGACGGAAATGAACAAGAGGATGAAAGCATTTTCCAACGTATACGGTCGGATTAAAAGTGCTCGACCAAGTGGTGCCGACGACCAAGACATCATCATAGCGGCATTGGCAGAGTATCGCGCGACCGCGCCGGCGTTTAACAACCTCAAGGCTTGGGAAGTGGTTCGCGATGCACCAAAGTGGATGAATCAATCCGATCTCTCAAAGCCGACAAGACGACCAAGTAAAAAATCAAAAACGTCGTCTTCCGCCGCCGCCACCGACTCCCCTAATTTGTCCGACGCACGAGCATTTGATTTGAACGACGTGAACGACGACGACGAAGATGTCGAAGTCGAGCGGCCTAGGGCGATGGGTAGGGATAAGGCAAAGGCAAATGCGAAGGGGAAACGAACGGCCTCCTCATCGACAAGTCAAGCACCATCCTCCGACTACTCCGTTCGACATGAAGAAATGCGCGAACGTTTTGATGATTTTTTGACACTTAAGAGAGAACAAATCAATGCCGTTAAAGCTCGGAAAAAAGAAAAAGCGTTGGAGAGGCTCATGCAACCGCTATCCGAAGACGAACCCGCTCGTAGCCTCGCGTTGCAAATTCGAGCGGATAATATATCATGAAAGAATATGGCCTTTAGATGTTTTTTTTTTAAGAATCTAGGTTTGTTTTTTTTAATTTCCATGTTTGTTTTTTTTAATTTTCATGTTTGTTTTTTTTTTAAGAATGTTGTAAGTTTGTTTTTTTTTTTTTAAAAATCTTCTAGTTTTTATGTCTTGTTTTTTTTTTTAATTTTAGTTTTTAATATGTTTAATATTAAATTATATAAAAATTGATTAAATAAATAATTAGGTAATGATTGGTAGGGGGTTATATATGGAGCCCCACTACACCACTTTTGGTATGGAGCCCCTCATGCTGACGTGGACGCCACATAACGCCCACAAGGGGCTCCATCCACTACGGATAGCCTCATAACCCTCATTTCCACGTTATCCGCCACATGGCGCATACCCCTCTCCCCCCACCCCCCCCCCCCCTCCCAAACCACTACACATAGCCTAAGAAAGAAAAAAGTTATGTGATTCTTGATATGGCAATAAATAAAGAAGGAAAACTATTTTTTTTCACTTTTGATTGCAAATTTTTAATTTTAATGAGAATAAACAGTTTATAAATATGATCAGGAAGGATTTCCTTTGTCAAGGTGATGCTACAACTATTATAGTGGGGTCCTTTAGCTTTTCTATTAGAAAAGGAAACTGTTACCTTTTTAGGTATTAACCATTTTAAGCATTTTGAATTCATTATTTCAAGTCACATGTATTTATAGAATATATCACTACTACAAAAATGGCCTTTCTTGACGCTTTTTGCGCGTCAAGAAAGGGCCTATATGACGCGCAAAAAAACGTCAAGGAAGGTAGGGTCAAGAATCCTCTTGACGCGCAAAATGCGCGTCATCTGCTTCTTGACGCGCGAACAATGACGCGCATTTTATGACGCGCAAAGCGTGTCATAAAAAGAGTGTCAAGGAAGCCCCCGTCATAAATATGCTTATGACACGCATAAATGCACGTCATGAATTAAAACAAAATTTATAAAAAAAATATTTTTGTAGATTCACTAATTTCCACATTAATGACAATCAACCTCCTAATCAAAATACAATACACTTGTAGCAAAATAATACATTTCATATATAGAGCAAACATTACAAATGTAACATTAGTTTACATTGCACTAACAAATTACATAACAAAACCACTTCACTATCCTATCAATTTGGAAATTGATTTAAAGATTCTGCAACCACTATAATGAAGAATTACCTTGGGTCAAAAGCACTAAACTGGTTTTGGACTTGTCAGATTCTTTCAGCCAGATGCATTTTCATAGAAGAAATCTACTCTTCCTTGCTTAAGTAAACTGATCAAAGAAATCTACTCTTCCTTGGGTCAAAAGCACGTGCTAGTTCCTTAACTAGGTAATCATACATCTGCTAGTTCTTGATCGTCTGTCATCAGTTTGCATTGCTCATGCTCCTCCTCAGTTGTTAGAACTAACTCCACATGCTCCCCTAATAGAATGTTAACGGATCATCACCCAAATCAAGAAGATGCCAAATAAATAAACTGTGCCTACAAAAATAAATAAACACTTTAATTGACAATTTGAAATGCCATATCAGTTTGAAAAACATTAGAGCATGAACCAAAGAAAATCTTATCTTTAAGAATCTGTTGACAAACAAACATTGTACATCAATCCATCCATCACAATAATTAATGCTAACAAACTTACAGCCCCAATAATAATCTATACTAGTAAACTTACGGCCCAAATAATAATAACGGCCACGAAAATCACAATAACCGCAACCTCTAATAATACAGCATACTGCATATACAATAACAAAAAGATCCGAGGCATAAATCAACTAAAACTATATAATCCTAAGATATACTAATGAACTTACAGCTTCAATATTTACACAGATATACCTGAATTCTGACTCCAATAAATCTAGCATACCAATTTACCCATATTTTAAGAACAAAACAAAACTGCAGCGATGAATTAGCTACAACCCACACAAAAACCAATCTCCATATCCCTGTATTTAACCAAAAAATCAAGTACGTGAATCAAATTTAACACAATATAACATATTAGATTCATACCACAGAAAAACCAATTTGAGAATCCTTGTTCTGAACCAAAAATGAAGTATAATCGTAAAAAGCATAACATAAAGTAAAGCAAGTAAAACCTAAAATTGAAACTTCAGTGACCCCCTAATTGAAATAAGGATCTAATTGGCCTATAACACTTCCGTACCTAATAAGCTGTAGCAGAACATATGAAAACCATCTACATAACTGCTATAAATGACCTGTGTGCATTTTTGTGAAAATTAGAGGCTTGGATTTCTGTAGCGAATTTCGTTAGGGTTCCTGTGTACCAAACCATAAAAACATTTAGTACCAAACAATAAAAAATAATTAATACCAATAATGAACCATCCCAAGAACAGAATATGACGAAAGTGAAACTCAAATGTTGACATTTAAATGCATTTGGTATTTGAAATGGGTCATAATTTTAGGATTCCATATTCCACCTCAATATGTTAATATAAACATAATCATGTCAACTTCAAAGTTGAAAGTTAACACATTTGACCTCAAAAGTAAACCACACCTTATGACTGGATCATCTGGCACGCTTCCTCGTCGTGACCTTTGAGATTGAGCTCCAACCCATTTTCTTCAGCTCTCATTCCAAGCAATCATGCCTATAAAATTCATAAAGATGTAAGAATTTAGTAGATACATGTTATTTAAATTCCTCATATATGTGCACTCATGTTATCAGATTTAAGGTAAAACTCACCATGGTTAATAAACACAGGGGTGTTACTTCCATTGAATCTGAGATCCATAAATTCAACATCATAATCATCAGTTCTTGAATCTTTCCCATCATGAATACTCATAATCATAAATCCCCAAATCAACCAAGATCCAACTAGCAATCATAACTCAAAAACCCTAAAGATCTCCCAGATTCAACAATACACCATGTTTATCACTATGAAAACAGTCTTAAATCTCATATTTCATGATTAATTATTGTTTAAAAAAGTTACTCTTTTTTTAGAAATACAAATCCACCCAATGGAAAGAATACAAGAATAAAATTTACATTCTGAACAGAAAGAGCTCTGCAAACTGTTATGGTTGTCCAATTTGATAGCGAGACGGCTTCCTCAATTGCAACAAGCTTCCTGTTACCAAACCCACCCTGACCCGATCTGCCCATTTTGACATATTTGATGAATCCTAACAGTTCACTGGCAAGCCAATTTACCTTATCAGGAATCATTAACATATCAGCATCAAGATCTTTTTTAAAAGCAAAACCAATCCTATAATATTCAATAACAGGTAGATGCTCGAGTGGTTTGAAATGCACTTTACCTCCATACAATGGAACGAGCAAAGCATGATAGCCGCAAACAATCTGTAGCAAATCATTTTTATTTTCCTATCAAGACCAGAAACTTAACAAAATTAGTTATCAATTAAGAAAAAACTCAATAGCTTGTAAGTATGGACAGTCAACATGTAGGGATATGATCATGTAATAGTAAGCGTATGTCCGGATATTATTTAAGCCTACGGGGTCACACGTCTCGACACCAAATGTATTAATATTAATTAATGGTTAATTAATATTTATCACGAACATTTAACGAGGTTTCGTTAAAAACTAACAGTTAATTGTTAACAGAGAGGTGTTAGTTGTAATTAGAGAGAATTGTAATTGGATTACAATTGAGAAAAGGTTGTGGATAAGGCCTCTAGGCTGAATTCGGCTAGGGCTCTTATGCCTATCCCTTTTGCTTGTTTATCAAGTAATCTAATCCTATAAATAGACCCTCTGGGTTTAAGGATTAGCTGCTGCTTTTATCAGATAAAAGAAAACCCTAATTCTCTCTCTCTACTCTCTCGAAATCGGCAACAAGAAAACCAAGAGGGTTTGCGATTTCTTGTGTGGTTCGACCAAGCCTACATCAAGAGAAGTTCGTGGTCGGTTGCTAGCACATAGCATTGGTGTGTCGTGTGTGCGATCGTAGAGGGATTTGTATCAAATCCTCCAAGAGATCAAGTCAATCCGAGCTCATAAGGTAAACATGTTCTATCCGGTTAATTAGATTAATTCATAGGATTCTTTCCGCTGCGTACTCGTGTTTTGATAAATAGTTATATAACCCAACAGTGGTATCACGAGCCACCTATGATTTTAATTAATTACCGGGAATAAAACTTGGAAGGGGGGTAACCAAAACAAGATTCTAGCTTTTCGATTCATTTAAAAATCGTGTTTTACAATTGGAAAAGGTTTCGCAATTGGTAAAAACGAAAAAAATTCGACAGAATAGGACTTTTCGACCCGATCGAAAAGTCCCTGATCGAAAAACGCTTCTCGACCCGATCGGAAACCCTTGATTTCCGATCGGAAAACCTATTCCGGTGCGGAGACCCTTGTTTTCCGACCGGAAACCCTACTTTTCGATCCAAATCGTAAAGTGTTTACGAACTGGTCGAAAAGTAACCGATCGAAAAGGCTTTTCGGGCCGATCGAAAAGTACCCGATCGGAAAGGTTCCGATCGGAAAGGCTTTTCGACCCGATCGAATAGTCCACGATCGAAAACTACCCGATCGAAAACCCTGTTTTCGATCGGAAACCCCTGCTTTCCGATCGTAAACTCAAATAATGAATCGAAAACCTCTTGCCGAATCGGAAACCCTAATTTTAGCTCTAAAATTTGATTTTTGTGATCTAAAATTTTAAATCCAAGTTTTTGTTATTATTAGATAATTGTTATGAACAACATGTTGTACCTTTAAGATTTTAAAGTGTTAAAAAGAAGTAAAAACCATGATGTTTCATGCAAATCGTTCATGGTTATTACTTAAATGAAAGAGGATTAAATTAAAATTATATGTGATAATTAGAAACCCTATGATTATGTGATTATCTGATAATTGTGACATAATAAAAGGTTTATTGCAAATTTGTTTTATGAAAATCGAAATTTGCCTAAATAATCTATTGAAATATGATTTTGTTTATAAAATAAAATTTGTGTCCTAAAAGTCAAAAGAAACACCGGCTCACCCATTTGAACACACTCTAAGAGAGGTATAAGTCGGGTCGCTCTGCTTCCCTAAAGTGGTAGGTTTTTAATTGCAAAAGTTGCAAACCTCACCCCTACGCTTCTTTGTGTGTTGCAAATGGAGCTACCGAGCTCTTTTGACTTGGATGACAAACTAAGAATTTTATAAACACATTATGTGATGAAGATGTGCATGAATCTTCACACATAACCTTTTTGATCACGCATCAAAATTGTTTTGACCCAAACCAAACTTAAGTCTTTGTCATCCACCTTGTAAAGGACACTTGTGGATGTCATCTTACTCATTGGTACACAATGGTAAAATGGCATTTGCATGGCAAATTCCCACTCATTGGTACACAATGGTGGAAAATTTGTGAGTTCTTGGCTGGACGACTTAAAACGAGCTAGGCGGTGAGACCCTTAGCCCGTGGCAAAAGATGGGATGAAACATGACTACAAATCACTTGGTGCAAGTTGTAGGTCCCATAAAACCTAGGAATTGTATTTGGAATACAATTAGTGATCGTCACTTACCATTTGAATGCATCATTTCTAGCAGATCAACTGATGAAATGATGGCATGTCAATTGGATCCTAGCCTTAATAAAGCTTAATTGTTTAAAATGTTTAAACATTGGGTAATTAAATTTATTAAGGAAAAGATTATCGAAAATACTGATTTTTGAACTTAATCTGTTTTGTAGATGGCAACAAACCCTCCTCAAAACAATGTTGGTCATGCTTTTCGTCAAATGTTTGAAAGAGAAAAGCTGAATGGATCTAACTTCAATGACTGGTACCGTCAACTGAGGATTGTCCTTAGAGTTGAACGGAGGACCGATGTCCTTGAACATCATTGGCCGACCGAGCCAGCTGCTGATGCCTCTGAGCAAGAGAAAGCGTTCTACAACGCAGAGTACAGCAGATACGATGAGGTTGCTTGTATGATGATCTCGAGTATGACTCCCGATCTTCAGAAGCAATACGAATTTCATACACCTTGTGATATGATCAAAGAGCTGAAAAAGATGTATGAAAAACAAGCTGGTGTCGAATTGTTCGACCTAGTTGTAGGTCCGATATCAAACCAAACAACACGATATCTAGTCAAATACAAGTGCGGAATCCTTGTATTTGCTTGATTCAAGAGAAATAGTAGATGAAGAGATTAGATCTTAGAGAAAGATCAAATCTTGAATGGAAATCCGTCTACTATGAAGCAACCACGGCTGATCGTAAACCCTTGAGAGCAAGAGGAAATCGTAAATTGTAAATAGGAAGCTTAACATTGAAGAAAACTTGAGGTGGTATTTATACCACCTCATGAACATACAAGGCCAATCATAAACCTAATCTAGCCCAATCATAAACACTAGTAAACGGCCCACATTGATCTTAAACCCAAGCCCAAGCCCATATCTAATAGAAAACTAGTCCACTAATCTAAATAAACCCTCTAAGCCCAGCCCAACTAATTTAATATTACAAGCCTCATAATCTAGCCTCTACAATCTTCCCCTAGGCTTGTGATATTAAATGTCTTCGATCTTTGAAAATCTTCTTCTTGACTGGCTGACAAAGATGTTGATGAAGATTCTTTCCGCAGAAATCTTCAATGGGTTTCAAGACGGGCACTTGGGACTTCCTCTTGATCAGCATCAGCTTGAACTTGTTGAAATGAACAAGCAATGAAATGGAGGACTCTCATTGACTTGCTTTCCTTTGAAAGAACTGGTTCTTGCTGAATCTTCGGTAACTGTCTTGAATCTTCATAAATTAGAGGGTTGAAATTTTGAAAACCCCTAACTTTGAAGAATTTGATTGTTGAACTTGGATCTTCATGATCTCTGACTGCTCTCTGTATCATTTTCTTCAACGAGACTTGAAGTCTTCTGCTTCCCCTAAGCTTGTAAAGACACCAACAACTTCCCCTAAACAGTTGCTTTCAGATGGTAGTCTTGTCCGGCTGGTTCTTTAACTTTGAGCAGCAGCAGCAGCATCTTTCTATCATCAACCTGTCTTGTCACACATTTGAAAAAATATACTCCACCAGACATTTGATGACTGGTCTTTGGGTTAGAAGTTAATTATCATCTGTTCAGTTGATTCAAATTAACATAATTTTAACCAAAAACCCTAGTATAGATTACGGGTTTTCTATAAAACTTCCCCTGAACCCAAGACCTCTAAAGACTTCCCCTTAGCTGAATACTTCCCCTCAGCAAAGGACTTCCCCTGAGATAATACATATCATCCTCGAGTTCCCTTCGGATACTATGTATTATGGAAGTCTTTTCGGATAATACTTATTATCCTCCCTCCTTCCCCTAAAAATTTGGCAAGATCTGTCGGAGGAAGTCTTTTCCTTTAGATAATAAGTATCATCCTCGAGTTCCCTTCGGATAATACTTATTATCCCATACTCCTTCCCCTAAAAATTTGGCAAGATCTGTCGGGGGCATATTGTCATGCATTAAAACCCATGAAAAACACATTTTGACTTCTCAAATCAACCTGGCCAAGACGAAAATACACCAAAAAGAACTTAACGACTCACACACGAAAGATTAAAAAAAAACAAAAACAAACAAATACTTACCAATATCAAACATGAGAAAGTTTACAAGGGATCAAACCGTATGAATCTGACTGAGGAACCCTTTTCAGCTTCAGTTACTCAACTAGTCCAGGTGATTGCCGGTATGTTTGTCCGCTTTAAACTCAAACCCGTTTAATCCCAACCGAATGCCTCCTCCATTTAATATAGTACAATATTACCATCATGTTTAATTGTCCCCACACACAAGCGTACACAGCAAAACC